>JAMKCH010023727.1:0-34527 GCA_023653785.1 Ophioderma brevispina
ACCTGAAATTTTCTCTGAAGCAAAAAGGGGGAACGTGAAAAAATGTGGGGAAAAATATGGAAATCTTCCACTTCCATTCCCCCCTGGCGTAAATGACCGCTCCCTAAACTAACAGAAATTATAGCACAGTGGCCTATGGGACCGTGGGAAACGAGCATTTGCTCATAACACAAAACCGCAAAGTCGGGATCAGCTAAAAACTTGTGAATAAGCTTTTCTCAAGGATATCTAGTGAACAATGAATAAAACAGAAGGGCCTGGAATCACAAAATGCGCTTTTAAGCCTAAATCTTCCCTTATGAGTTTAAACAGAATGATTTCGTAATTAAACCAATCTGAAGTGGTTTTACTCAGTGGAGATGATTCCATGCATCCTCTCTGTTTGACCTGTCTATGACCTTTGTGCAGGGGCCTATCCAGGATATTATACCCCCGAGGGAAAACTGAGGATGAACTTTTGGCACCCCTGTGGAAATTGAAAATGACGTGCCATTCCATGTCTTCTTGCATATGTTATGAAGTCTCGTGGACGTCTAAGGTCAGAAATACCTTTCAAACACAAATAAACGAGCCTTGTGCACAAGTGATCTGAATTTTATATAACAAAACAGATTTAATGATTTTAATCAGATTCGATCAAGAATTTGGTATGTCCAAAGCACAATTATCTATACAATTCAAAATTACACTTAGCAATTCTAATCTTACTCAAAGTTCATTTATGTCTCCAACCAAAAGTAGCATTGCAGTTCAATGTTGATATGTCCTCACAGCGAAGACTCCAAAATGACAGTGCATAAGTTCACATAAAACTCCTCAGGTAATATATTCTATGGGAATCTTCTCAGTCCTGAAGGTAAATTTTGTCCAGCAGTGCAAGACAACATTAAGGTTAAATAAGTCCCTCAACGACACTAATATTCCACAGTATATCAGTCCAAGATAATCACCACGATTTCTATCTGTCCACAATTTGGAATCCTATTTTGATTCCCAGCACTTTCGGCTTCAAAGACGACAGTAGAATCATTACAGCACTCTGCTCACATGGAATTATAAATCCTGGCACTATGGTACTTTACAGGTCTGCTACTCGTTGCAGATAAGAACTAGCTATAACTTCTAGCTACTTGTTACTAGTTGATGCTGGCGGCGAGACTTAACTCAAATCCCCATTATATACTGACTTCACAAAGTTCCCAAGTCTTAAAATAGCTATTACCACAGCATCATGCATAAACATAACTTTGCACTAGCTGACCAATTGGAATTCACATAAATTACATCATCTGAATTGCATCACTTCACATATAATAGTTTAATGGGGGAATCCCATAGAGCTGGAATACTAACCAAGAGGGAATCGCGTGTATTGTGGAATAGCCCCAAGCCCTTACCGATTTCTCTCACCACAGCGACCGTGGTTGTTGCTGCGTAAGCACGCTCGTGTCGTCACTTTGAGGCGCAGCCCCGCATTATACAAATCTGTGCGTCAACGCGTTATGTTATCAGTGTTTGCATTCCTCCCATTGTTCCATTTGTCGGATCGGCCGATTTTCTGCACTAATTATGCAAACCCATTCGATTAAGAACCATGCAATCTAAAAGATTCCTGCTTCCTACTGCAAACAAAAAGTCTCCCGATGACCCCTGTAATTTTAGCCTTAGGAAAGAGATATTTGAGTCCGAGTGATATCATGTGGCCTCATTTTGTTATTGTTGTTTTCCACTAGCTTAGTGATGACGAACGTAAAACCGCGTTTCCTCATAAATATGTCATTAGGATTTTCCAAATACGACCATACGTAAACCAAATATGGTGTGCCCAAAACTAGTATAAGAAGTGCGTATGCTCAATTATAATACTTTTTTGGGCACCTCGATTTGGTTACGTGGCCTTTTCGGGAGAATCTTCGGGTCTGGGTTATTTTCGGGTCGTTTGGGGAATCCCAAGATCATGCAATGTTTGATCTAAAGCAAAACAATAAGTTGACTCAGTTTTCTAAGTTTACATCTTGGGGAATTCCCCTTTCCCTTATTGTGCACATTATATATCTAACATGTGCACTGTACAAACAACCTAGGGGAAATTCCCCTTTCTCTTCGTCCTTTAGAGTAAACCAAAGTACTTTCATATACGTGTGAGAAATCTTTTCTCAATAAAATTGAGAAAATAAAGATTTTTCATTCAAATTTTTGAGGGTAATATAACACATAACATATAACATGATTTTTGTGCCAGCGTAGCGATCCGGAAAATTTTTGAAATTGTGTTGGCAAATGGAACAGTTTTGTCGGCAACTCACCCATCCCCCCCCCCTTTCATTGAAAATGTCTGGGAACGCCCAGGGTGGCAAGTGCAACATCTAGCTTAACACCAGACGCACTACCGCCGAAAAGGCTTGGATCATAAGATTGGTCAGACGTGGATTTATTTGTTCATGAATGAATGCAGAGCTTGCTCTCTTGAGGTCGGTTTGAAGTTTTTTCTAATAATAATGAGACACTTTTATTTTTCATTTATGGGAGCCTTTTCTGTGACTTACTTTTTTCGTACCTTTTCCGTTTTGATGCCCTTTTAATCGCTATATTCCTGTTTTTAGATTTCCCTTTTGCACCCTTAAACGTTTTTTCAACCCTTCCTCTTCTGGTTTTGATGCCCTTTTTGTTTCTATATTCCCTTTCTTGCAAGTTTCATGTTCTGTTTTTTTTTTTGCGCCCTTTTCTATTTTTTCAAACTTTATAATCCTTTGTCTTTTCTGTTTTTTGATGACCCTTCAACTCCAATTTTTCCTTTGCTCTCTTTGCATCCGTTTCCTAAACTATTCTCACCCCTTTTCGATTTTTTTTTCAGTTTTTGATGCTTTTTTTTTCGTTAGCCACAATTTGGTCATTTTAGCGCCCCTTTAATTCCTTAAAAACTTTTTTTTTTTTTCAACCTTTTAGTTAATCTTTTACTTTTGATGACCCTTATTTTTCTTATTTCTCTTTCCCTTTTTCTTTTGGCGCCCTTTCCTTTCGCCTCCGTTTTTTCTTTCTTTTCTCATTGGTGCTGCACTTAATCTTTAATTTTCTTTTCCTTTTAACCTCCTCCTTTTCCTTTCCTTTCCCCTCCCCGTCACCACTTTCCTTTTTTTTCTCTTTTTCCCCTTTCCCTTCTTTTTCTCTTTCCTTCTTTTTGGTGCCGCTTTGGCCACGGGGGGGGGGTGGCAAGTGCCCCCAATGCCCCCAACACACGGCCACTGCCTTGGGGCTCTATTAAATCATAAGTTACAGATCTGTGATACGTGTTTTTGTGTGTAATAACATCATTTGTTGATTAAGCAATATTAGCACATTTTTGAAGAGCACCTCCCATTTTCAAAATTTATATTGTTGCACAGCATGTTGGTAATGTCTAAAAACTACACCTGTGAACACTAATTGCTCAAAAATGCGTATTTATCATAAATAGGCGATTTTTGGTAATTAATTGGGATCCTAATTGTACTTAACGGCAAAACTGAATCAAGTTTTATGTCCTTCCATTATGAAATAGTGCCACCTCAAGAAAAAATGACCTCTCACTTGACCTGCCTAAACATAACACTATAATGAGCGATATCCGTACATTGGCGCTATTTCCCCTTCCCGGCTATTTCATATTGGAAGGGCCGTTATCGGATCCCCAATATTCATAGTTTCTAGTTACAAAATTCCTTCGTTTGCGACACATAGACTTTAGACTTAACCATTCACAGGTTACTTTACTAGCCAGTTTACCAATGATGCCACCGTGTAAAAAATCTCAATTTTTTTGAAAAATTGGGGGCGCTCCTTCAAAAAAAATGTTTTGCTAATATTGCTTTCAAGTTAAAATAGGCCGATAAAAATCACTGGATGTTTTTAGCCCTCCTATTGCCTTAAGACATTTGTCATAAATAAGGTCCTAGACTAGGAACTAAGATCATGCGGGAAACATTGAAGAAATCTCATATTTTGGATGAAAATATGCCAGTGCCAGTTAAGGAGTGAAACCAGTCCATTTCTGTGTAAAACCTTGACATTGGAATGTATGGCTCAAAATTTTTAGTTTTGTTTTTCAGACAAATTTTCCAGCAGAATCACAATCTTTACTTAAATTTACAACTGTTGCGAATCATGACACCTCCTGGTGAGAATGTAAAATTCAAATTGCCATATCTCTGTCAGATAGATAATGAACATGGTTTCGAGTGGAACCATATACATAATATTTTAATTTTGATTTAAAAACTCAGCCAGAGTGTGTTAACTTGAACTTGAAGACTACATGGGAATATGTGGACCTTCACGTGCAATTATACATTTATAGCTTCCTGAAATCTTAGTTACACGTGGATTACTATGTTCCCTGAACAGAAGGAGTGGGGAGTCAATATCCAGACAAGCTTGCGAGTAAGTGACACATTTTCAAAACCAGCAGTAAATATTGTAATTCTTGAAGATTAAGCCTGTTGTGGACCATTTTTGGGCATGCCACCTTCATTCCTTGGGAATTTTTAATTTGTTTTCAATTCATGGATCTGCCCCTAAAACAAGTTTATCAAAATGCAAAGTTTTACACAGTTCTTTATTCTAGTCGAACTATTTTTTGTGTCATATTCAAAATCAAGTTTGCACAAATAAGGGATGACTGTAGTAGTGGTGTATGTATCTTGTCATTCTGTGTGTTTTGTCTGTGGTGAAAATATTTTGCTGGCCAAATGGTAACACTAATTGCCTCACTGTTTTCAATACGGTAACCTGCACACTTTTCATGACCTTGGGATACAATGGTCCTTGGGTGTGACCCACTTGTTGGTGACTTTGTGACCTGGTGGACTTTGTCCCCTTCCCACAGGGCTCAACGGCATTGACACATGTGTGGCGAACGCTGTATTTTTAATTAATACACAAAATATTAGATGCAAATCTTTGAAAAAGGTTGCTTTATTTAAAACCCTAACTCTCAAATCCCTGAGGGGAAGTTTCAGGCAAGCACTTTAGGCAATAATTTTTTGTCATGAATTTCAACACATAATAATTATAGGGATTCATTTAAATGTCAATGTGGGACTTTGCCCTCAATAACAATTTCCTGAAAAACCTGTTAATGTCCACACCGGCAAGCATCTCACTTCAGTCCCTGAGGACACCCGCCCTCCCCCCTCCCACCCCAGGCCCCCGAGCAATTTTGTATTTTGTGTTTTTTTGAAATTGCAAAAAGTTCTATCAACTCAAAATAAAAAAGTTTGCAGATTATGTTCAATTTGAGTTGACTAATTAATATCACTAATAATTACATTTTGTTGGCAAAATCCTAAATTTGTGCCTTTAAACCCCCCACTCCCTCCCAGCTCATGAGAGGAAAAGGGTCATGCAAGCACTATAAGGCAATTTTTTTCGTCTTTTTTTGAGCCAGCAATCATGGCCATTTGCATTTACATGGTCATTAAACCTCTACAACTATTTCCTTGGAAAACTGGTTACACAGGCAAGTATCACACTTTGGTCCCGATGGTAAATGCCCCAAGGCAAGCATCAGCACTTTATGCCATAATGGGTAAGCAATTCCCTAACTGGTCTTTCCTCACATGCAAGCATCAGCCCTTGCACTTGGATCCCGAGGGGTAATAGTTGGTTTCATATTTCACATCGGCCAACATCGGCCGCCGTTAGTCTTTTTAACATTTTTTGTGTGCCGGATGCTGGATCATACTCTTTGTGTAAAAAGCATGTTCAAAAGTGTTTGACCAGCAATACTCAGTATCCACTATTGCCTGTAATTATGCCTCTATGATTGTTAAGTTAATTAATTTTGGTTTATTAAAACATTTCGATCCATTCAAATTCATTAAAAGGGCCATTCCCGGAAGAAATATTTTCATAACCTTTTCCACCATGTCAACCTTTCTTTTCACAAAATTGGGATAAAACCGGTCATAACTCTAAACAGACACGCTTTGGGGAATCTTAGTATGTTGCCTTAAAATTTGTCAAAGACTTAGGAAGGAAATGACAAAATAATGGTTCAATACATAAATAATTTCTGTTCACCAGACATGAACTTTGTCCAGTCTGGTTTCTCTTAATTTATGTCATATGGATCATATAGCAATTCAAAGAAATTAAAAATTTACTGATACTAGATTGCACACACTTTATTTCTTAGCAATGTTTCTGCAGGTACCAGCTGGCTCCTTTCCTTCCTTTCTGAAGTCTCAGAAATCTGATCTTGGATTGACAAACCTGCGGCATCATCAAGGTGTGTGATGATATCCAGCAATACTGCCTGTTTCACCTGTGACTATCCGACGTGCCAGCCGTTCACCTGTGCCTATTCATATGCCAACATTTCACCTGACTATCCCACATGCCAGCAGTGTTCATGTTAGTTCTACATAAGATCCCCTTCTCAAAGTTAGGAAGGTTAAAGATGTTTTTTATATGGCCATATGTCTTGAAGTGGGGCCTGTGCTCCAGGGTGGAGCTGTTTCATAGTTTAGAATAACCTGACCTGTTTGTAATGATTAAGTACTTAAATGTGATTGAATACTCCAAGTAAGCACTCATTTTTAAGCCTATTAGTTAGCTTTAAAAGTTGATACAAAATTATCTTGATCAAACTCAGCAATTAAAATTAGACTAAGTCAGTGAAACACAGGTGGAGGGGGGAGATTGGGACAGAGTACCATGTAAATTCTATGGAGAATATGAAGCTTTCACAGCTCTTAATGTTTTTCCTTAGCTTAGTCTAATCCTTATCAATCAGTTAATTATTGATTATATATCAATAAAGCTAATTAACTGCCCTTTAATTGAGACCATAAATATTGTTGTGGACTCTAATTATAGAAATTATAATTAAATAATTGATTTAATTAAAAAATTTTAGGTTTTTTCTTTTTTTAAATTTAATAAACCTACAATATGATAAAACTGTTTAGTATTCGCCCATTATTTTTCTTCATACCATTCAATAAGATAACAACTTAAAAAAAATGAATTTATACACTTCAATTCAAGCCTAATTAGCGTAGACCTAATATTTTAATGAAGCTCATTCATTTAATTAGACAAGCTGGATGCAGACTAAGGGCATAGTACCTACCGGTAATGTCGCAATGATGGTGAAAATATTCCTGTTTTTACTCAGTAAAACACACTTTTGCCCTGTTTTTCTTCTACAATTACAGATTCAAATCTTTTCATTAAATTACCAGAATTAATGTCTTGAATTAAATAATAATTAATTATTCTTAATTAATCAATGACGGACCAAGTGGAGGAATGAAGAAACTGCTTTGAAACGATGATAAATGTCGGCCCCCTAACCGTACTGCAAAACTCAGGTTAATTTGTGGCATATGAAAATCTGAAAAATAATTCAATCCTGAATGTTTTACTTTTTAAAGAGTGGTTAGATTATATACTTGGTGTAATTCTCTTTAATCCATTATGACTTGTTTTGATGCTTAACATGAGCTCCCAATTTGAGCACACGACCTTGTAAATTCAAACTTGTATTCAAAAACATTTTCATAAGGTCATAACCCTATCAATGTTTTACATTTTTAATGAATGGTTATTGTATTTCCTTGCAAATACTTGATGTACTCAGCAGAAGCTACTTGCAAGGTCTTTAAGCAATCTTATACGACTTAAGCTATATCACCAACCGGTTTTACCAACATCCCACACCTACTGGCAGCCATATCTGGGGGTGCAAAATCCTGCTTGAATTCCACCCAATGTGCAGATTAAGTGTAGATTTTGAATTATACTTATCAAGCGTGGTACAGACGAAATACAAAGATTTGGGTAGGTTTTGGTTGGAGGCCCCCCAGTAATGGCGGATCAATTCTGACCACCATTTGGCCGGTCGGATTTGTCTATAAATGGCATATTTTGGATGCCAATTTTGTTACTCTTTGCTCCCAAAATCAATAAAAAATGTCTACTAAGAGGGTATCCTGTCAAATCATTTTGTTAGATGGGCAAATTCCTCTATTTACACAAATATACTTGTTTTTTTGGATTGGGGGTGCCTTTGGGTTTGATGTTGAGGATACTTTGAAGATAACATTTTTTTGTCTACTTTCTCATGATAGTTTGATCAATAACTGCTTAGAGACCTAGCCCTACTCCTAATTTTGATAGCATATTTGAAAAGATTGGACAAATTCCTTCTAGAAATGGTACTTTTCATATGCTAGCATGTATGGAAGTTTAAGTTATAAAGGTTTAAGTTCAAAATGATGTTGATACTTGAATTTGTAGACGAAACACAAAAGCCCCACTTCAGACCAGGGCCATATGTTAACCTTGAACCTGGATGTTGAAATCATAATTTTTTAGGTCCAACCTCTGACTGAGAATGTGGAATGTTGTAAAAAGGGGGTAAAATTAATAAACAGGGGTTAATATTGAAATCATGTCATTGGTCTTGTTTATAAGGATTTAAAGTATCTTTGTCTAGGTACCGGTATATCAAGTTCAAAGTCATCCTGGGGGGAAAGCTTACCCATACCCAATTATGTTGAACGTATTGTCAAATTGGGAGTTGGCCTTATTTTACAAATGTTTCATTCTGTGATTTGCTAAACTGGAAAGCAAAAAAATCATCTAAAATCAGATTTTGTCTGTTTGCAACAAGAATAGGTAATCCTAACTTCCCTAAAATGAAAGACCAAGAGCAATCCAGTAAGGACAAATCGGCCATTTCCGTCATTAACTGTCTGTCAGCCGTATTGCTACAATGTTATTTGATATGAGATTCAGTATCTTTGATCCTGGCTGTTTTCCTTCCCTTTCTGTTAAGTTCTCAGTTGCAAAAGTAAACTTGCAGAAATCTAACAGACTTGCAAATTGCAAATCTATCCTTCACTTTTAAGCTATTTCTGCAAATTGCAATGTTTTGACTCTTTTTGATAAATCACTCCAAAAGGTATCCAAGGTCTACTTGGTCTATGGGGTCAACAAAATTGGGCCTTAAACGTGTGCAGAGAGTCACCCAAAGAGTGGGCTGGAAAAAATGCAATATATCTGGCAAGATATGTTCACTTTCCCATATAGATGTCCCCCCGTATTTATGTTTTCTTTGTCTGAAAAGTCAACATTTTCCCTCCAAATGTCAACTTTTCCCTGGAAGGAGCGTCCTAAGCTTCCCCACTTTTCCCACCATGCACAAAGAGTTTGTTGCCTGTTTCAGTACCAGAGCAATAATTTGGCACCAATTTCAAACAAAATCGGGGCATCCCATAATTTTAACCCCATATGACCTTGACTTTATCCAGACCTGTAGCCATGTACCTAGGTCAGAAACTAGACATTATTTTGTAATATTTTAGTGAGATCAAATCCTTGGGTGTACATCAACACATTTTTACTTGATTTCAAATTTACCCATTAGGCCTTACTAATTTTAACCCCTTATTTTACAACATGTTTACCCATATTTCACAGAGATTGGACCTAAAACCTCTAACTCAGCAGCCTTCAAGGTATAGAATACCATCTTGAACCGTTTTCCCCAAACTACACACATTCCACCACTACTTACCATTTTTGTATGAGAAGTTATTTATGTTAGGACACTTACTGCACACTTAATGCCCCGGTTGCAATTTAAAACTAGATCTGTGTGAAGATCTGAGCCAGTCGAGAGTATCAGACTGAAGTGACCCTTAAACCTCATGGCGAGCACAACGTTGGGTGAAGGGTTCAAGCTTGTTTTGTTTGTTGTTTTGTTTTGTTTTTTTTATTTCGGCATATACGCCGTACACATGCAACAAAAAAAAAAACACTCAAATACCAAAGGATATAAAAACACCAAAACCAAATATGCAGGATAACCATTTGGGGGGGGAAAAAAAGGGGTTTTCTGGACTACGCTGCAAACTCATAGCCAATGGGGTGTCCGCAAAAAAGACATGGTGCCCGATCCAAACTGAGACAAAAAGGTGTAATAACCAAGTAGCATGCTCTTGGGACATGCACCATTGACTGAGATGGATCTGTAGAGCCATGTTTAAGGCTTGGTTGTTCCCGGATGTGTTTAAGACTGCTTTGCAATGAATTCCATTCGAGATAGATTGGTAAAAAAAATGATTTGAAGGTTTGACCCTGCACGTGGTACATAAAATTCATTTGCGTTGGCTCGGGTGGCATAAGCTGAACAGCAGAATGTTCATGTGAAAAATTGATGGAGGTAGATGAGGGCCATACAATTAAAACTTTGTGAACATGATATAACCAATTGCCTGCACTGGTTACAAATAACGTGAAAAAACAGTCATTTGTACTGGCAGCTGGGACTCTCACCTACATTCAGAACGTAAAATAACTGAAGCCTAAAATACGAAACCAGTGCATGGAACGTAAATAACGGCGTAAATCTCAGTTTCAACGTTCATTGTGGTTTTTGACTTGTTTAAACAATATTAAGATTAAACGTTATTACATTCTCTGCCCAAATGTTCACGTTTAGCTATGGTATCATACAACTTTTGTTAAAACGAACTTACCCACCTAAGCCACACGTGGTTGTAAAAAGGTTATATTTCAGGCAAACAATTTTGAGAAAAAAAGTCAATAAACAAAGAGAAACTTGAAGAATTAAAGATTTAAACTCAGTTCATACATCGTTGTTTTTATGGTAATGTACACATTCTAATGTCCACCAATTACTTAATCAACTCATATGAAAAACTTACTACATGTACCTTTTAACTACCTTACATAGATTTCGAACCGGCCTTAAGATTAGCAAGTCCTAAACTTATCCACTACACTACATGACTTCACTGATAGCAATGTCTTATAAGTGAAATATATATAGTGTGTGTAACACTTTTTAAATTAAACTCAATCATAATACAAAAAAGAGGAACAGAGTTTTTTAAAAGCGATTTTTAAAAATGATAGGGAAAAATAAGATTGTGCATTTTTTATGTCGTTACTACTTATGGACGTTATTTAACACATTTTTTAGTAAAACATTTTCCCATAGTTCTATTCTTACTTTTAAAAAACCAGTAAGTTACAAAAAGAAACGTAATATTACGGAAAATATAATAACGCCACGTAATCAATACTATACTACCTTTTTCAAAATGTGAGTATTATTTTTTAGCCACTGTTATTTACAATTTTTCTGTTCTTCCAATTGTAATTAGTCCAGGACCTGCTTAGAACCCGCTTCAATTCTCCGCAGAGATTTCTGAGACTGATTTGAGTTGTTGACCATTAACATTTAAAGATCACAAACGTGCTTTTTCGAAACCGGTTGCGAATTCCAAATTCCAAGATGGCCGCCGTAGCCATTTTAAAATTAAAAATAAATTTAATTTGGATCCTAAAATTATGTATAATACCCCTCGTTTAGGGTTTTGTGGGTGTGCTGGGAATTCATTTCTGATATCAAGTTTTTTACATTAGAAGTCCATGTTCCATGTATGGGAGTTTGGAAAATTCCAGATGGCCGCCGGCAGTCATATAAAAGTACACATTTGGATACTTAACCTATATGATGTTTAATACATCATCGTTTTATGGGGTTTTTAGGTGCTGGGAATTCAATTCTGGACATCGTTTTTTACATTAGAAGTCTTTTTCCATGGTATGGTTTGAATTTCCAGATGGCCGCCTGTGTCATCAAAAAAAAAATGTTTAGTACACATTTGAAAAGATTCATCATCCCAGAATATGTGTAATGCCCTCGTTGTGATGGCTGTAGTTGCGGAAATCCTATTTGACACCATTTTAATGGATAGAGAACCAAAGTTAGGGTCAAGGAATTTCATTGAGACATTGAATACCACTTCGCAAACGCATCTTGAATTTTCAAAATGGCCGCCACCATTAACTACTTTTGCCTAATCTTGTCAGATATTCGTAGGGCAAAAATTCCTGGGGTCTACACCCGTTTTTAGAGTGGTCAAACTATTATGACACCATTGATAGCAATGCTGCAAACCATTCCTTTGCGGCAGCATCTTGAATTTCAAAAATGGCCGCCAAAGAAATGATTATATTTACATACATCGCCTTTGAAGGGTAGAAGCATATTCTGGTGCCTATACCCATGTTTACAAGGTCAAGGAATCCAAAAGATCAAAGTAACTTTACTGGGTCTTTGTTTTGTGGCAGCCATTGTTGTTTTGGTTGAACAGTAAATTTCCCCTCCTTTGGAGATAGGAGCACCAAGTTAGGAAATATATTTCAAAATTGAACAAAGTCAATTAAGTTGGTACATGTGAGTTGGCCGGATTTGACATCTTTATAAGTGACATTTATGGCCAAAACACAGTAGTGACCTGGTTGGTAGTGACAACATGTTGGCAGTGACAAGTTTGCCGTGGCATTGGGTAATGACTGGTTGGTGTGACACATGTATTTTGAAGCAATGTTTCTTGAAACGCATCTATGACGTAAACTGACAATATCGATAAAACGCACGTGTATTCAAGTCCACATGTTCCACTAGTTTTTGGCGTAAGTTTGATATTTTTTTACGTGACATGTTGGCTGATTGTGTCATACTTGGCAGTGACAATGCTGATGGTGCCATAATTGGCATTGTCATTTATAATTGGAAGTGTTATTTTTGTTGGTGACATAGTTGGATCACGCACATCAGGGTCATCGCTGTCTTCGTTCTCTGATGACACAGATGGAGAGTCCTAATCTCTGAACTCATCGTCATCCCAATCACTTGTATCAAGTCTCCCTACTTCATCTGCAAGAACTTTGGAAAGAATCGAGCCATCAACCCATAATGGTTCTAAGTGCCAATAGTATAGATAATGTCCATCCATGTCCATCAGTTTGAGATGGAATGTCTACCACGGGATATCTGTCGGCTAGTCCACATATAGCAACCTGATAGTTCTCTCAACGGATGTGTTGTTTGTATGCTGCACGACCTGGTCGAGGTGCAAACATAACTCATCATCACAACATTTCTTTCTTTCTCCCTGATGAAGTGAAACTGAGGCTGTAATCTCGGTCGACCATAGATTGCACATTGAAATTCCTTCCAAAACCCTCAAACAATTCCTTTAGTGGACCCTCCCTGCACTTCCTAGGTCCGCTAGGATGGTTGGAACTTTGGAAGCATCTGCATCCCTTTGGATATGTTTCACCTACCCTATCACACCTTGAAGACACTAGTTGTAAATCACTATGTGTGAAGGCATGTAGGGCCCAACATCCAACAACTTACTCTGAAGTAAGACCATTTCTATTAGATTGATGAGTCTCTTGTTTCCTTTTCCAGTGTCAAACAATATTGTGATGTGAAAGAGAATGAAAAGTGTAGATAATGAAAAATTAGCGCTGTCTGGCGTATGTACCAAGATTCAAGAGTGTTGACAGCTTCAGGTACACTCTCATCAAGGAGAAATTTTGATTGACGGTACAACCTCGGCTGCTGTTCACGCTTGCCCCACGTTACCAACATGTCGTGAAGCATTACGACAACATATCAGCCGTAGATGAACTATCAGTTGCTTATATGTAGACTGGCAGCACTTCCCTGTTGTAGTTGTAAGACTATCCATCTCCAACTGATGGAAATGGATAGACACTAAAATCTGGGCTTTTAGAACCACTATTGGTTGATTTTTTCGATTTTCTTCCTCTCTTCCCGAAGCTCTTGCAGATGAAGTATAGAGACTTGACACAAGTGATTCGGGTGAGGACGATCAGATGATCAGGACTCTCCGCCTTTTCATCAGAGAACGAAGACAGCGATAACTCTGATGAGCGGATCCAACTGTGTCACCACCAAAACTACATTTCCATTATGAACACTGCATTATTAACACCATCAGAATATTTACTTCAATTAATGCCCACTGCCAATTATGACACCGCCAAATTAAAATTTTTATGACCAACGTCAGCTATGTTACTACTTTCCACTTTATGACACCCTGCCAACGCTGACACCAAATCACAACCACGGCTTGTCCCACTGTCAATTATGACTAGCAATATCACTGCCAATTATGATACCATCAATTATTGTCACTTTCAATTGACCCTTATGACCCATCAGCCACCATGTCACTTAAAATCCTCAACTTACGCCAGATCTATTGTACATACGGAACTAAATAATTGTGCACTAGCGATATTGTCAACTTAATTCCTAGATCATTTCAAGAAACAGTGGAAATACAAGTGTCACCACCAACTATGTCATTACTAATAACACTGCCAACTCTGTCACCACCACAGTTGTTCACTACCCAACCAATGTCACACAGTGTTTGGCGTGTCCTCTTCCTCAAATATGTCAATCCATCAACTCACATCACATGTACAAATGAAAAATGGCTTTTGTTCAATTCTGACACTATATTCTATACCGGTGGCTCCTATCTCCAATGCAGGGAATTAAGTTCAACCAAGTAACCATGGCTGCCACAAACAAGACCCCGTAAAGTTACCTTTGATCTTTTTGGGATTCCTTGACCTTGTAAAACATGGTATAGACACCAGAATCAATGCTTCTTTCTCCCCCCCTTTATCAAAGGCGATTTTGTAAATAATCCATTTTTCCTTAGCGGAGGCGGCCATTTGAAATTCAAGATTGCTGCCGCAAATGTAAAGGGTCCACATGGTTATCAATTGTAAAACATGGACTTCTAATGATAAAAATGTGTCAAAATGAATTCCCACACCCCCAAAACCCCATAACTTGTATTCAAATAATACTCGGTAAGTTATTCAAAATGTGGTATCTTTTCATATTACTGGCGGCAGCCATCTGGAATTCCAAATCCATACCATGTAACATGGACCTCTAATGATAAAAACGATGTCAGAAATGAAATCCCTCCAGCACCCTAAAGCCCCTAAAACGAGTATGACACATCTGGTTTAGGTAATCCCAAATTAAAATTTATATTTTTAAAATGGCTACCGCGTCCATCTTGTATTTTCGGAATTCGCAGCCGATTTTCGATAAAGCACCTGTGTGATTCTTAGAAGGTAAATGGTCCACACTCAAATCAAGTCTCAGTATCTCTTGCGGATGAATTGTAAGCGGGGGTTCTGCAGGTCCTGACTAAATTTTATTTAGGTATAGGTAATAAGGTCGTGAAGATAATTGAATAATTAGGGTTTCCGAAATTTAAAAAGCAAAGTCTGGTAAATTTAGGACCTTTTTAACAGTGTGGTTTCTATGTTGTATATCCAGGTAGTTGAGTGACTGGAGGTTATCTTGACCGACATGCTCTCCTGGGGAACATGTCAAGGATGAACTCGGACCATTGTGTTTTGAAACCTTGAACTCTTCCTCGGGTATGTCTTAGTCAATCCCGTGTATACCAGACTGCTGAGCAATAATCAAAGATGACATTGGATGAGAGAAGAGCAAAGATCTTTGGCGAAGTTTTTTTGGCAAAATATTGTGAAGTGCCTATACAGGCACTTCAATCTGCCAGTGGCTTTCTTAAAGGGGGATGGGCCCGATTTAGGATACAAAATTTTCAATCTTGATAATTGGTCTTCACTCCAAACCCCATCTGTAAAGTTGTCGCGCCGGATATTTCAATCCGTTGTCACGATTGAGAGCTAAACTGATTTTGTAAGCCCCATAGAGTACTGTGTAAAATTAATATTGTTCGCCCAAAATTGGTACATTTTCACTCTAACTCCAAACCAAATGAAAAAAGAGAGTAGCTTTCTTCTGATAACCAAAATTTTGACCACTTTCGGTAAAATCTGGGCTTCTGGGACATGCTTTTTAGGCGATCGGGCCATGGGACCTTTAACTATGGAATCAACCATGACTTCCCCAGAGAGAATGTTTATCCATAAAATCTCCAAGATATGTGACAGAATTACTGGGTTTGATATTTGGTCTTCATACAAACATGAAAGTTTTATACCTTGCTAATTTTTTTGTGTTGAAACCAAACAAGAATAGTCAAGTTTTTTCCATCATGTAAGGAAAGCTGTTGTCAACCAAGCCACCTATTAACAACTTCCATGTCCTGCTCAAGCTACGCAACCGGCAATTGTGCTCCGTTTTGCATCACTGGCTATATGACACTGTCATCGGCATACAAGAAGCTTGTGTTCACAGCCATTACCATGTCCTTTATGAATAACAAAGGTAAAGTAAGGGGCCTAAAAGGACCCCTTGTGGAACTCCACAAGCAACTTCTTGCGGCTCCGACTCGATGCCCAATCATGCAGACCAAATTGCTGCCGGTTGCAAGATGCAAACCACGAGGAATCAATGCCCATAGCCTCCCAGCGTGTGGCATATGGTGTGGCTCACACTGTCAAAAATGCTTTTCGTTCTGGACATCCAACAGACACATGCCAACATATTTCCCTTCTGATATTTTTAGATCTTATGTAGTCATCAGGTAATACGAAACATTTGTCGGTTTGAATATGCCAGAACGAAAGCCTGACTGATATCGTATATGAGTTTTTTTATAAATAATATATTCTTGAACCGCACATAGGCGCATTTTCTCTCGAGGACCTTGGAACCAGTACCAAGCAAACTTATGGGCCGGTAATTAAACCAGACTTCAAGACGACTTTGTCGGTCTCTTATAAATGGGGATAACCTTAGCAAGTTTCATGTCATTGCACACCGTGCTGGAGGGGATTGACAGATTAACGATATGAGTAACAACTGAGATAGTTTGTTTGGACCATCTTTAAAATCTAGAGATTTCATCAGGGCCCACAGATTTGTTCATATCTTGGTTAGAAAGTTCTTGGTAGACAAAGTCAACATCTACTTCACGCAAAGAGAAAACTCACCTGGAGAGGCTTTACCCTGTAAAAGCTTCTAAAACTAACAGAAGTAATACTGAACAAATTGGGGAGAGGGAATTGCTAGTCAAAGCTTGAGCCAACTTATCTTATACAAACGGCTGATGTATTCCGATATTAAAGAGCTATTTTAATTGTCAGAGGACAAATTTAGCTTTAGGGTCAAGTTTGGAACTGTATCCAAGGTCCTTGAGAATTTTCCAAAGGTTCTTAGGCTGATTTTGGATTTTCGTCAAGTTGTTCCTAAAGTAATTAACTTTAGCTTTCTTTATCTCACGTTGAATTGAATTAGGTAAAGCTAAAAATTCACTGAAAGACACATTGTGACTACCTGGTTAATGAGTTGCTCATTTGTTACGCAGCCTTATTTTTTCAATAAGTCGGAGTCATCCAAGGCTGCGTACGTTGTTTAATACGAACATTCTTGATTGGAGCAACCTTGTCTATCACATAGATAGCAATGGATGAAACAATTCAGACAAGCTGTGTTAACGGCAGTTACTGAGTAGGACAGGTGACCACTCGCTAAGGGGGAAGCAAAGGTGATTTGTATAAGTTTTCAGTGATCTTAATTTGACAGTATTCCCGTTTATATCGCGAGGTCCCAAAAAAAGGATCGAGCTAAAGATATAAACGGCTTTTATCAGGAGGATGGTTTACGTTAAGTTATAATTGGTGCTTACCTCATACAGCAACCCGGTATACGATAGGGCGTCAACGATTGTCTTCAATGTAAACTGACAGGTGATATTTTTCCACGCGACGAAGTGGTATCATGGAAAAAGGGGACAATATGAAGGAGTTCAACATAGGTTCGTCCACTCGCATTTTTATGGCGTAATGGATCTGCTGTGGGTTGACTTCACCCAATGCTGATAGCAACGTATGTTTGAAAATGCGTCGTCTTTTTGTCTTCTGCACGGGAAACATTTCCGACATTTTCGTTGTTTTTTAAACTGATTCTTTAATACTCGAGAACTTCGTACCACTATAGTTCTGGAACTGACCACGGCTTATCGACCAAGCTTGTGTATGCAGCACTTCATAGACAGTACGTTTCCATATGCATGGGTTTTAAGCTTCTGCATGAGAGGATAAATCGAAGGAATCATCGACTGGATTTGCTAATACTGGAACTCAATGCTGGTTACTTTTGATTGTCGTTGGTGAGACGAGAGATTCTAGTGGGCACAGCTACAGTGACATGGTGTTCCTTGAGAGTATGTGTTTATTAAATGTATTTAGTGTGAACGGGTACAGCATATACATTCTAATTACTTTTGAGTGTGCATGATTTGTACCAGTGGTGTGCTATGTTCTTTTGTGGCGCATTCGGGTGTGTTTGTGTATGGTGTATTCGTTACCAATACTTCATATCAGCGGGGTTGTCATGGGTGGGTTGTGTGCAAGTGTATTATAGTGGTGAGTTCAATCGCCCGTCATAATTTCTGAAAAACAAATTGGATGCCACACTTAACCTAGAGCAAAGCCATAGCGCATGCGCGACCGGGAATTTTGAGATACCGGAAGTGGACGTTTTGAAAACGTAAACAAAGCAAAGATAGTTCTACTGGCTAAGCCGGACATATCGCAATTATATGGTTTGAAGCACACGATCGAAACAAAGTAAGGGTAGAAAATAGAAACATACATGTATAGTTCTGATGTGTGCAATTTAGTTAAACGGCGAAGTGTGTGATGAATAAAAAGAGAAGAAATGATTTTATAACATGTAGTACAGTTGAAAAATGTGTCGAAAAAAAAGTGCAAAATTTTAGGTCTTCAATTTGAAAAGAAATCGCAAATGTCAAAGCATTTTATGGAAAGTTGGGCTTCAAAATTATAGACTACAATGCTACTATTGTGCTTAAACCGTAAACCTCGTGAAACAGTTAGCCTGCATTTTTAAAGAGAAGTTCTGAATCAAAATTTGATGATGGCCGATTCTGCCAGCCATTGTAAAAAAATGTGCCACTGGCAGCGCTATATGTTGATATGTGAAATGCTTCATCAGGCCATCTCCCGATATCTACTGCTTGATGATGGAATGATAAATGACTTGAGGGCTTTTGTTGTACATATCACAAAGGGGAAATCATCAAAAGCCCAGTTTTGGCTACCCGGGGTTGGCTTGAATGTCTAAATTAGGCCAATTACTTAGCCTCAACTTCACAGTAATAAAACTTCTAAGTTTAAAGCTGTAGGTTCTAGTCTGTCGATTGGAACTTCCTGTCCTACGCTATAGTAAGCATAGTGATACAGCCACATACTAGTTTACTACAGGACTAGTCAATTCATGGACAAGGGTCCAAATCTTGAAGTCTATTTGCAGTTAAACTATGCGAACAGGGGACCTTTATCACTGTCCTGGCGTGGCTGGTATGCCCTAGCGAATTGACAAGTTATAGCCCGGGGCGGGGCGAAGCCATAATGGAGTGCCCAGGTACAGTAACCTCGAACTAGGATTGCCCCACAGTACTAGCTGAAGTAAAAAGTGAATCTTGGTGTTAACCTCAAATCATTGGGGTTTCCAGTCAACCTGGTACATAACGGCCACATCCCACCATCAGGGCTAATTATTGAACAGCAGAAGTCTAGGGTGATGCAACAGCTATAGGTAGGTTAGTATTATCAAGTGTAGTATACTAAGCTAACATTTAGGGCTGACGTACTATAGTCTAGGTGTGGTTAGTGTAAACGTGCAAGCGAAAGCGCTTAGTGAATTCAGCAGCCTCAACAGATTAATAAACTGCATGCGCCATGTTGATTTTTGTGAGTGTTGCCAAATCAGCCTCAAACAGACATGTTTATTCCGTTCAGGCTGCAAGGTCACTATAGCGTTTGCACTTTCGCGTTTCACACTGAGCCGTCGAGGAGGATGCTACTAGTAAGTATAGGTTATAGCATTAGCGCATTCTAGGCTCACACCCAGGCTATTACTAGCTAGGCTGGTAATGAGTTACTATAGTGGCATTTACTTTCATGAATAGGACTCAACAAAATCAGGCATTCTTGTACGGCATCCCTTTTAGTCCAAAGATGGTTAATTTAAAGCTTCGGCCACTTGATATCGCACTAACTTGCTGAATCGAGGAAGATCAAAAACTACATGGCAGCATCAGGCATACTAGCCAAAATGCATCTGGGGTTTAATGTCCCAGCATAGGCTGAGTTCAAAAATGCCGATCATAATAGGTTTGCTAGTCAACGTTCATAATTTCATGAAAAAAAAGTTGTAGTCATAAATTAAAAAAGGGGGTTACGCTAGTCATATATTAAAAAGGGGTTCGTAGTAATTGGAAAAGGTTCGCTGTCAAAAATTGAAAATGGTGGACGAATCAATACATTTAAATCGATTTGTTTTTTTTATGTTAGTTCGCACAAGTCAAGTAGACACCCTTTTGGGTTTTGTGGTGCGCATGGACGGGGCAGAAATTCGTGTGTTTCCAGCTACTGCTTTAATTATAATCAGGGATCCTGATTATGATAGCAAACCCCCCTCGTTTATGATGAATACAAAATTTTGAGCATTAACATTCACATTATAACTTCATAACAATTACTTACACAACTGGACAAAAATTTGAAATTGCCGCGTCTTTAAAAAGCGCGTTATTGCTTTGAGGACTTTTGTAATTTGCGGAATGAAATTGGCCTGTGTCCTTTAAGGCAAAGCCATGCAACTTTGTGGATAGTATGCTGGAAAACCATGCTGTTTCAGGCCAGCAAGCAAGAAAATAGAAGAGATTTTTAATGAAAAAGGTTTGAAATTTGAGTCAAAAGTTTCACTGTTGCCATGCCCCAAATATTGGCAAGAAAGTTAGTTAACATTTGGGGAAAGGCCACTTTTGCAAAGTCTATCCTCCAGAATTCTAGAGGTGGGCCTGGTTGTTGAAATGACAAAAGTCACTCTGGATTCCAAAACTTCTTGTCAGTTGGACCGCTTCACTGGTTAGTGTTGCATGGATAACACAAAAGACAGACTTTTATATTATAGCTGGACCTAATGTGCAAGTATGCTGTTCTCGAGGATAGTTGACCCGATTGTAGGGTTATCTGCAAAGCGTCTGCCTACTTTTAGTTAAGTTTTTGTAGGGGTGTTTTGTCCAATTTCTGTGCACTGGCATTTTAAATGACTTTTTGGGGGGATTGGGGCAGGCCACACAGACAGCGGGGCACATAAAGCTAAAAAGCCAAATTGATTTAAATCAGAGTAGTACATTTTTAAAGTGCCAAAGTTTGTTTGTTTTGTGCACTAATTAGTGATTAATGATTTTAGGAAAATAGTATTTGTGCTCAAGGAAATTACTTTTACTTGATTCTGTGCTGTGGTTCAGGCACATCACACAATGAAATAACAAAAATACAGCACTATTTTGCATTATACACTGTTTTGTAAGTTTTAATTGTCTGTGAATAGGAGCTCTGCTGTTTAGCATTTCTTTTCAGTTGGTGTTTTCCAAAATTAAACTGTGAAAGCCTATGATAGACCCATGCTGTTTTGTATGTTCAGTAAGGTACTTGGTTTACATCTTGAGAATGGCCCTTATTTACTACGCACACAAAAATCAGATGCCAATTTAAATAGCTAGCTAATTAGTGAGTTAATTTTTAATTTTGCTGCTGCTTTGCTGTTTTGAAATTAAGTCGTTTGTTAAGAGTTGATATAGGAAAAGAAAAGGATCAACACATTGAATAGGTTACACATCTTTTAACCACTGAATCTGTTTTATTTCCCGTTTATTGCAACGGATTAAATTGAAAGAACTCATTGTAGATTCAGCCAGGTTGAATTCTCAAATTCTCTGCAACCTGCTCAATTATATCCTTCTCAATTTGATGTGGGCTTTTGTATGTGCAGTCTGTGCACAAGTAGACCAGACAATCACAGACAAACTTAGTGCCAAATCTTCAGTTTTTCATTAATTTTGTGACACACACAGGGTTGGTACATTACTGACCCCACTTGCCTGACATGACTCAGATTCAGCAGCCTTTACGAATAAAGGGCATGTGATACTGCAGCTTTATTCCGTCAAGCTGCTGAATTCTGGGTCGTGATCAGGCAAAGTGGGTCAGTAAATGTACCAACCCCACACACCACTATGTAGTTACGCCAAACGTAGTGATTTTGGATGGAACGCTTGAAACCTGAGGGTATAACGACCCAAATAAAAAACCATGATGTTCAGGGAGCTGGAGCTACTAAGGCCCTGACGGGGTCAGGAAGAGACCCAGTGTTGGTCCGGGGGAAATGACATGCTGTTTTTCTTTTTCATTTGTGTGCAATTTGATACTTATTTCAATGTCCACTCTTTTCTCAATTTTTAGACTCCCGGGCTGATTGCACTCCCTCCGCACCCAGCGGGATACTGGCCAGTAAAGTGGCTCAACAATGTTGATCGGTGAGTGTAGATTGTGCTTTTAAAGAGACATGAGGAGATTTCCAGATAAGAAGCGCCCCAATTTTTTCGAACCGGGTTTTTTGCCTATTTGGAATGCTTTCAATGTATTAATAACACCTGAAGTGAATATATGCCGAATACGCCGTCTTTATGATATACTATCATGATTTAGTACTTTCTGTCGTGCACGACAGAAGTCAAAGCACGGTTTCTATGGGGACAAGTACCATAGTCAGGCAAGTTCAAAAACAGGTTGCGTTTTATTTTGTACTTGTTCTGTCCAATAAACCCGTCGGAACGTTTTGGTAGGTGGTCTACAATCCATCCTGTGCAATTGGAGAAATTAGTTATCCTAAATAATCTCCTCTGTCACTTTAATGATGCAGAAACTGACTTATTGAAAGGTTGTTTGATGGTATTTCCAAAATATTTTCTGCATTCGACGGAAAAAAGTAGCATATCCAAATGTGTAAAATAGTAATGTCAAGTGCATATTACCAAAAACTATGTGTGAAAACGGTTAAAGGGGTAGTGATCCACAACCTTGTTCACCCACACTTATTTAAAAAGTTGAAATTTTTTATATCATCTGAATGTTAGTCTTATAATCATGTGAGGCCTACCTAGGGGCAAATCGCTCGTATCTGTAAAGAAAATTGGCAATTTTGTATTTTCTGTATGTAAACGAACAGCAATTACAGTACAGTGGCCATGAGGACCACGGAAACAAGAATTGTTTCATAACACAAAACTGCCAAGATAACAATCAAATAAATAAGCTTTTCTACAACCATGTCTAATAAAACATGATTAGGAACCGGAAGTGCGATCATGAAATGCACATTAAAATCGAGTGGCTGCATGTACTAGCTAGACTGATGCTACTAGCTTGTGGTTAGTCTTTATTAGGAGAAAACTGCCATTTGTCCCACATAGTGCATAGTTTTCATGATAGTAGGTACAATTAGACATACACACCTTAATAGCGTACGTAATTTGCGTAGCGTATTAGTAAAAACATGTAAAAAGTGCATGGTGTGTCTGTCAGGCTTTGAAGTACAAATTTACGATTTACATCTTTAAAATACATGCACATTGCACCCCCCCCCAGTGTGAAAGTTACATGCACAGGCTGATGTAAACATGCTAATAACATTAATTTCAAACTTGGGGACGTTTAGGCTTTTGACAGTAAGCTCAAATTTTATTATTTCAACACCAATTACATCTATGAAAAAAAGAGCTAAGAGTGATATTCTATTAGAATCACAAATTTTTTAATGTTCATGAACATACACATTTGCATGCAGGAGATACAAAAGTTACTTGCACAGAGATAAAGTGACATGCACCCAGTGCACCTGCGGTAATTAGAAGCCTGTTGTGCTGTATGCCAGGATTTTATGGATTAAAATGTTGTTGTGCTGTTTGTGCTTCAAATGCACATTTGCGTTATCTAGGCTAACAGCCAGAGCTACTAGAATGACTGATGCTTCAGCCTAAGGGGGGTCGTTCCCAAGTCACGGTTTGCCAGTCCTAAGGTTCGTCATAATCAGAAAAAGGGTTGCTAGTCATATACAAAAGGGTTTGCTAGTCATATAAAAAAAATCCCTAGTCAGAAGGGGTTAGCGGTTAGGGTTAAATTTAAATTTATGACTAGCGAACCCTTTCTTCAAATTATGACGAGCGAAACACTTTTAATTTAGGCCTTATGACTAGCGATTTTTTCCTTAATGAACTCTATGACTAGTGAACCTTATGACTAGGGATTTTTACCCAGCCCTATAGCTAGGCTAGTGTATTAACCCTATAGTGCATCATGACATCAGCCAAGGATAGTACATTAGCCCTGGTATTTTTTCCGAGCCTAGTTCTGGTGCACTGATGGCGTGATGCACTATAACCTCTACCAGCTCATCCCAAAATTTATGCAGATTGCACTGATGCTAGGTTAAACCTACTAGTTGGTAGCATCAGCCTAGCTTTCTAAATAATTAGCCTTGGATGGTGGGTGTGGGGGGATGGTTTTTTGGACCCATGACACAATGACCCTGAGAATTTGCACTTTAGGCCCCTATTTTATGCACTTATTTACGTAGAATTTATCAGGGTCATGGGTTCTGTCACAAAATGGCCACACCCGTGGTGTAAGCTTTGTTTAGTTGACCCGGGGTGACTGGGGACCCCAATAAATCATGGATTCGCCATAGTGCAGGGGGCGTGTGAGGACCCCCAAATTCACAAAAAAAGTCCACTTTTGCTCATTTTTTTTATATTATAGGTCCAAATTTTAAGACATTTTGACAAGAAGATCACATTAGTGATCGATGTTCAAAAGTAAATAAAAGGACATCTAGGGGTTAGGTCCCGGGGTTAGGTCACTTTTACCCAAAAAGGTCCACCTTTCGAAGGTTCCCAACAACCCCAAAATAAATCCTGCGTTATGTCAAAGCTATGTTGTAAGGGTGTATATTACTATGGTTACTATGGTTATATTGACATGAAGTTCAATGAATGAATAATGAATAATACAGCTTTAAACTTAGAAGTTTTAGCACTAAGGCTAAGTAGAGCATGCATGCTTTAGTTTAGACCAAAGCTAGTCATGAGCTGCCTTGCCTACACGTACAATCATGATGAATGTCCAAACTTTGATCTGTCCAAGAATGCCTTCGAAATCCATGAACAGTCACCAATTTCGTCATCAGCAGTAGATAGCATGAGTAGGAGGCCGGGGTTCGTGCGGTAGTAACCTGCTCACCGTGATGGACAAAGCAGTTCCAGATCCACACGTGCCAGGTATTATAGCACCGTCGCGTGAGCCATTTTACAATGTCTGGCGGACGGAAAGGCCATCAGCAAATTTATCCAGAACTGCTTCTTTTAAAAAATTCGGCTACTGTTGCACGAGGTTTACGTTAAGAAAAATAAAGCATTGAAGTCTATTATTTGAAGCCCAAATTTTCAAAAATGGCTTTGACATTTGCGATTTGCGGTTGAAATTTGAAGGCAAATTTTGCCTTTTCGAACATTTTTCAACTGACTAATGGTATAAAAACATTTCTTTCTTTTTATGTAACACAATTTCGCAGTGATTGTACTTGTAACTACATTTGCACACAGCTGTTAACCATGTATGTTTCTCTTTTCACCTTCACTCAGTCGATCTGCTTCCAACATTAATTATAATTTGGATAGATTTTCGCTAAGCCAGTAGAGCTTCATTGCTTTGTTTACGTCTCAAAACAACCACTTACGGGATCTCGAATTCCCGGTTCGCGCCTGCGCTATGCGTTTGCTCCACCTGTTACATGCACACGTTTGTGAATTGCCGGATTGGATTCCGGCGTCCAAGAGTCGCAACGCAATTCCGGCGTTTACGCGAGGTAGACAGAATTGAGTTTCAGATCAATGTCGATGTGAGAATAAGTGTTTTCGATTATAGTATCAGTGGTGAGCGATGTTTTTATGGCGCATTGTTAGTGTTTTAATTGGTACTCGTTTCAGTACATCATGCCAGAGAGGGGTGTCTAAGTGTGTTTGTGTGAAGTGTATCATATGATGACGTTGTATGAGATATAATCGCCATCCTAATTTCTGAAAAAAATGGCTCGTACGCGTCTGTTGAGTTGCGTATTCCGGTGTCGAACGTTCGTTTAGTTACGCGCGTAGCCAGAGTTTGTTTCAGGATCACTGCACTGTTCGAAGAGAATATGTTTCGATTAGTTTCAGTGTTGAGCGATGTTCTTTATGGCGCATTTGTGTGTGTTAGTGGTTTTTGTTTGATACTTCATCATACTCGGCGGGCGGGGAATCTGAGGTGTGGTTGTGTGCAAGTGTATATATTGGTGAGTTGTTTGAATATATTCGCCGTCATAATTTCTGTAATCAATGGCACGCACCGAGTCCTGTTGTTTGCGATTGTATTCCCGGTGTCTTGCGTTCGTCACACACTTCCGGGTTTACCGCGCAATAATCCAGAATTTTTTTCGATACTGACGAAGAGTATAGTGTTTCAGAGTGAGTTTTGGACCAGATGGGATGTTTTGCGTGACGTCCAAGTTATTTATACTTTGTTACTTAATTCTCATACTTTGTGTGATTTTTATATCATTTAACGTTACTATGTTGTCTCCGTGTCTCCCTCGCTACCCCCCCCCCCCTTTTTTAAGGGGTGGGGGCTCCGTTAGTAAATTTTTTTTGTTTGTATTATGTTGTCCTGATTATTGGACTGTTATGGTTTTGCTACTTCCGTATACTGTAACTTTTCTTGTGCACCCCATAGATGGGTTTGTTTGACTAGTCGTAGTTGAATTGCTGGATGGGAGTTATCTCATTTCGAGTTATCATTAGTTCGTTATCCAAATAGTTTTTTTACTAATTCTATTATGCGTCTGGCTAAACAGTTTCAATGTTGCCAATGTAGTTATTTTTAGGTTTATCGGAGTTGACTTGTAAATCCAATTATTGTGGTGTCATCTAAGCCTTGAGAGTTCAATTCGTGCTTTTAGTTCGCCTGATTTTTAGTGTCGCAGGCGATTTCCTTGTATGCTGGATTCTTGGCGGTAGGCCTCAATCAAATACGATTTGACGTTGAGTTTGGAATCGGTTTTCCCTAAAACCGCAATATTGTTTTTGGTGTTTGATCTGCACGAATCTCTACTTTCAAATCTCCCTTATTCATTTTGGTTAATTTGCTTTGGTATGGCAGCGTGGTGTTTTGATTTTTTTCCTGGAAAAAATTGGTATTTGTGGGCTATGGGTTTCTTGTCCATGTAGACCTACGTATGTTTGTTGTCCTTACATGCATATGTATATTTTGTCATGCCTCATGATGGTAATTTTTCTTAAACGATGCCCACTTTCAAATTATATAAAGGTCAAGTGTTTTTCGTTTAAATGTCGGCGTCAATCTGGTTTAGTAGTGGCCTTCAATCGGCGTGCACGTCGAGTTAACTTATTAGTGGTCAAGCTAATAATAATAAGTCTCAAATCGCTGGGTTGTATGCTGTTAGGTATTACCGTTATATTTCGTGAATTCTGTATGCCAATTGTTTTGGTTCTACGGATTTATTAATTTGATGTTTGTCGTTACTAAGTTTGAATGAATCGTCAGCCTTAAACCCGCAATACCTTTTTCTGGTAAAAAGCGAATCGTTTTTGGGTTCATCCTTCTCTTGGATTTTAATTTCGTTATGAATGTTTCCACCAATTGTCGGGAATTCCTTTCTTGGTATCCTTCCCTTTATCCTCCATACGGTCATTTCTAATGTTGGCATAGCTTTTATTTGCAGCTTTGCTACATAGTGTGGCGTGTTGTATGGAGTAATACTTTACTTGTTAGTTTAAGTATCGCTTGGTCTTTACTTAAGCCCTCTTGGTCATTGGAGATGTAGATTGTAGCTGGGCTGGGTTACGCAATTTGGAGGTTTTTTGCCCTAAATCTTGTTATTTATTAGTGAAATGATAGAAGTGCTCCTCTCTCTCTTCTCTCTCTCTCTCTCCTTCTCTCTCTCTCTCTTTCTCTCCATGTTTAACTTTCATCTCAAACTGTTAACCTGCTATAATTAAGCTGATGTTGTGTTGAAATGAGTGTTACAGCTTTGATTGCTTGTTATTATCAAGCGCCCATTTTTGGGTTTACGATTAGAGAATGGTTGAAATACATAGATTTACGATATGAAAAAAAATAATAATAATTTTTTTGGAATTTATAGCAGTTTGTCACACGTGCTTTATTTGTCATAGGGTTCTGTAGTAAATGTTTTTCTTATTCAATTTAATGGCATATTTATGTGCAAATTCAACATATTTGTTAGGTGTCTGCTTGCTCTTCTGCTGTTTTTTGTTTTTGTTTTCATTTTGCAGGGGAATTATTGAGCGGCCCATTGAAAGTGGAGACGACTCTCGTGGCTGCCTCCGATTGCTGCTTTTGAACTACTTGAAGCAATATGTCGGTTTCGCCAAATCAGTCGTGAAGTAAGAATCCTGGAACTGTCATACACTCCATTTCCGCTAGTTTCAAATCCTCCTGCGGGTTATCTGTTCCAGAATTGCCAAACTAAAATGTTGTTCTTGTGTATTGGTAGCTGTCCAGCTCCGAAAATTCGATGGAGGACTAGTACTGTAATTGGTTTGTTAAAATCGCCCTCCGATGACGAAAGAAAACAAGTAGTGCGTAGAAGAGGTGTGGATTTAAATGGACTTGGACCAGAGTACCGAGTAAAGGAGGCTAGGATCCTGTGTTCAGTATTTCCTTGAATCCTCGTGTAAGCAGCCTCGTGTATGTGGGGCTGTTTATCAAACGTAGGGGTAAGTCTGGACACGTTGCTTGACCACTCATGGCAACAGTTTCCGTAGCCCCCGGAGACTTCCCTCCAGCAGAAGCGCTGGTTGATTCTTTTACATATGAACCTATGATTTTCCATAAATTGCAATTGGAACAGTGATGGGAAGCTGTATTGAGTCGTCTCACTTATATCAACAGATTTATCACTGCTGGAATAAGCGAAGGCAATTTGGCATGAACTTTACCAGATAGAGAGCAGATAACATTGGTAACTCGATTACTACAGTTTACCATAGTAATTTCGGCTCTACTTCCTTTAAAAATCGCAAATATAACTTGGGTTTTCTTTTCAACATTGTGTGCCGGGCCAGCTGTATATGTATTAAAAAATCGAATTGTCAGGAAAGTCAACTAACTGTGCATGCATCATTAATACCCATCGGGAGTCCTGGAAATTAATGGTCGCCTGCTCCCCTTTTCGATTCAAATTATAGCACAATACTCTGTATCCAAATCTTAGAATTTGCATGCTTGCGCAAAAATGTGTTAGTTTCTATGTTTGAATTGTGTTGTCGTGTCACGGATACGACGATGCTTGTTTAGTCTGTCATTTTTATTTGTGAACATTTTTTCTCTATGTAATCCTCGTATGGGATAGTCAGCAGCTCTAGGTTTGCGAAAGCTTGGATTATTTATTTTATGTATTCCACATAGAGGGTTATTCATCACACTCATGTATGGCAGTGAATCTTGATTCACATCTATAGCAATGGCATGATTTTCTTTTCTGCTCCGCCCCAGCAGTTTCGATCTGTGCAATCATTTAATGCTGCCCCTTTTTACTTCATCCATCCTCATTTCTTGCGGAATTCGTTATTATGGGCTATTTGTATGCTCAATTTTTTCTGCTCTTTCATTTTTGGTTTCGGCTGACGGGGGGGGGGGTAAATTTACTCTAGCAAGCACATTGTGTGGCGGTTTTGAGTTCCTTTGCCCCTACTGCATGCCCCTTCTAACTATAAGAGGGAAGCATTCGTCTACTTTTGTATATAATTCTAATCTTCTGTGATATGTAATAGGAGGCAGTAATCACCAGAGTAATTCCTCTGTGATATGGGTAAAGTATGGCCACTTCCCTGTCAAACCTCCGTTTGATTCAAGATTTCTAGATTATATCGAGAAGAATAAGTAACTCTACAAGTAGACCCTTGAGTTTCGTAAAGGTTTTCCACCGGCTACTGATACTTTAATTAATATTATTACAAGTAGCTGCTTAATATGCTAGATGCCATATAGTTATCCAAGTTATGTTTCTGGTGGGTTTAAATATTCTATTTCAAATGCTAAAGTTTTGGAAGTTTATAGTTCAGATTTAATGTGGCATTGGTTTAGGAGATTCCCTCCGGTCTTGTATGAATTAATGCCAATCAAAATTGGGTAATTTATTGATTCTAAATTATAGCCTTAAGATTGCCCTCGGGTTGGGTTAGGGTCTACCACCCGATTGTCTAGTTGTACAGGTATTTAACCTTAAGAGACGGCCCCGTTGTACATACGATCTACATTTGGAGTACCCATTTGCTTGATGATCACTTGCCCCTTAAATGAGTAGACGCTCGGGGGATGGGTTAATGGTCCTGCCACACCCGATTGGGGATAATGTTACTATGTAATGTAAGCTTAGAGTATGCACTAGGGTTAAGCCACCCGTTATCTGACTTTCCCTTTTTACAAATTGTATTTATCACTAGCTTTTATCAGAATTTAATATTTTCATTACATACATGTATGTAGGCAATTGGCTCATAATCATAATTTGTAGGTTTTGTTAGATTGGCATCTGTAAATAAATGATCAGAATCATATGCGGCGAAGCAGCAGCCACAAACAGCACCTCTCGTCTCAGACTCCTTTACTTGATAATCTGGTATTAAATAGATATTTCTTTGCCTTCCTGGTGCAGTGGTCATATAGGATCACTGATGTTATATGGGATACATCATAATTGGGAGACCATATTAAGTTGTTATTAGCACATGGTCAGGCAGTCTCTTTTGTGTTTAGTCACACGAGTGGGTTGATGATATAGTTCCTGAATCCTCACCCAAAAGGCAGTTTAGGTACGATTTACGAAATGATCATTGCTTGCTTTAATATCAATATTAAAGTCCCCTAGTAATAAGGATTTCCGGATCAAGATTAGAAATTAGATTTTCAAAAGTTATGATGAAGTCCGTGTCCGTTCTGGGGTTCGTTTCCCAAACTTGATGCGTAAGTTGTTTCGCAACTCATGCTCAGCACACGCTAAGATTTCTATAGTTGTGACTTACGTCTGTTCCCCCAAGCACCTGCTGAGATGGTTCTCAACTCGTGGTACGCATCAAGAGTTACGGACATTCTAAGACTATTCTTTCCAGACTCGATTAAACGATTGGGAGCATTTGGTGGGTGTAAGTGTGCGAGCGTGTGCGACAGGGCTTCGCTATTGTCCTGTTCGCATAATAGAATGTATTAAAAGGTTAGTGACACAAAAAAGACACGATATTACTTACTCGGACTTACGTACCATGTGTTCCACAAGCAAGCCGACGATAACAAATCCCGCAAAATGTAAGGTTTCAACCGCTCTATTATTTTTGCCTTCTCCATTCAATATTTAGGCCATTCTGTCTGGGAATATTGCGGGAAACATAACGTTAACGAAAGTTAACATACTTTTAAAAGGTGAGATTAATCGTTTTCTTTGTTAGAGTTGAGCAAACATTATATGTGGAAAAATTACATCTTATAATTCCATCTATGCCAAGGTAAAACAAAAGGTATGGGCAAGGGTATTCTGTATTCATTTACCATACTTTACTCATAGGTTCATGTATGGACAGGTAGTCCTGATTCCATTTGGGAATATTCTCACCATTGGTTTACTTTATTTCCGATTTCTGTTATTTTTTCATTTGAGGTTTCAAAGAGTCCCACCCCCCCCCCAAAAAAAAGCTTTGTATTCAAAAATAGTAAAAATGGATTTATTTTTGAATAGGGTTTTTTTTTTAATTTTTTAGGTTTTTTCTTTTTTTAACTTTTAATTACTAAAGTTGTTCGTATTTATGTCTCCATTTTGCTTCTCTTAGCATTGTCGTTGTTATGGTGCTGGTGGGAAACATTTAAAACGGGATTTCCTTGGTAGAAAATAACACATACTGTCCGAAAGTAATTTTGCTCAGGTTATTAACATAATAACTTATTTAGATAGTGGCTACAGAAAAAAAAAATCCGATCTCCAATAAAAATATTTTTTAAGTTTATAAATAATAATATTTAGAAATAAGTTTTTATACATGCTGCTGGATGCCGCTTATTTTATTATTTATTAATATCTATTTATCAGATTGAATCAGTATGCCATATTGCGCTAATAAAAACATGACACATAGGCTGTTTATTTTATAACCAGTTTCCGTTAATTTATACAATTACCTTGATGGGACAGTCTGTCTTTGTAATTGTTTTCATTATATTATTATTTACTTTCCCCCAGAGTTTCGATATAACCGTCCCTAGAACTACTGTACTATTTCAGCTTTAAGACGTGTTCCAATATGTCATATAATTCGTACCAGTAGATCAGATGTTAGTCCTATATAGTATTTCTAACCTCTTTTTGGAAGGGGTCAGTGGATTTATATAATTCAAATTTGTCGTTCGGGACCCATTTCTACCTCCTAGATCACGACCACCACCGCTTCCATGATTACATCAAGCTACACATATATGATAACGGTGTTAAAGGCTGACACAGAGATTTCCCGATGTGGGCGCCATGAATTTCCAAACACATCGTGTTTTTTTTACATGTACATAATGCTTGTCCATATACACTACAAAAAATGGAGTGTTAAAATGTTAACACCAAGTCGGTGTCAAGCTTGTCAGTGTTCTGGTGTTGAAATATAGAATTTAACACTGTTCGGTGTTGCTGCACAATTTTAATTATGAATTTTGTTGATCTGCTTATGAAATGTTTGAAATGTTAGAGGTAAGCCGTTAAGTTCAATAGAAGTAAACATAACAAATCAACATTTTCTAAAAAAAGTCAGACGTTCAATATAATGTTAAAACACCAATGTAGTGTTTAACACGTTGGTTGCCTACGGTGGGGGGGGGGTTCCATGGAACCCCCCCCCCCTACGGGAAACCACTTCCCGATGGAATTGTAAATGAAACTCATACCACCTTTGAGGGGCATAATACAAGGCCACAGGTGCATTGCAATACAAATGAGGTCCGGTTTATCGTCTGGAAATGCGTTTCAAATCGTTCAAAAAGGAGCATGATGTTTTCGCGACCCTGCTTCCACAGGCCTACACATGTGCAATCATTTTGTGTTTATATCTGCTCTAGAAGGACCAATTTACACATATTTAACACAAACATTACCATTTTGTACAATCTATTTTTGTGGGTGCAGTCGTTATATTGCCATAGGTTTTTGTGGAATAAGCTTTCTCAAGGATATTAGTGATCAATGAATCCCCACAATAAAACAGGATGGTGCTGAAACACGAAAAGCACCGTTCTAATACCAACACTATAACATGGTAGTATGTAACACTGAAATGGTTGTAAAACTAATACAGTTGTGTGGTCCCTTTGATTCCAGGGAATGTGTTAAATTTAACATCCATTGGGCGTTAAAAACTATAACACTCCAGTTTTGCAGTATATTAATCTCTGTGTAAAATACGAAATCAAAACTTTGTTATAAAAATCGGAACCGGAATTTTTGTTATTAGGCCGATCCTAGGCACTATTATTATAGAAATAAATGTTATACTGCATCCAAAACGAAAAATCCGATTTTTTTTTCATCTCACCACACCTCTTATGAAATTGTGTCCATTTTAGGTCAATATATTTGTTCTATTCAATATTTTTAAAATAATACACAAAAATTACATTTCGAAACTCTGAGTCAAATGTAGATTAGTGTCTGTCTGTGTTAAGCAACCCCCGCGTAGACGTAGTTTTGTGCGTAACATTTGGCCAGATTTAGTTCACAAACATGCATTACTGTAAGTTTGGGGGACGCGTGCAAGCATAGTTGTGTAACTAAGTCACCAAATAGTAGCGCGTAGACCTCGTCTTAAATTTTAGTTTAGGTAGTCCGTAGAAGTTTCGGCGAACGCAGTAGTAGTATGAACTTAGTAGTGAAGGTACGCATTACTTAGTATAACGGTAGGCTACCAGGGTCGTAAGTACGTGTTGGGAACGGAACACTGGTCGGTACACAGTGTAGGCCAGTCAAAAATTAGAAATGAATGCTGCCTTACCCAACATAATTGCAACAGAATCAATTCAACAGAAATTGTCTTGAGGAATACCTTAAAGAAAATATCAAAGGTCTCACTAAACAGACCTACAATGAAAGGGGTGGAACATATATTTTAACGGGGGAAGGTTTTATACAGGGGGTCAAATATGACAAAGTATCCCCAAAACGCGTTCGAAAGTCATTGCGAACGTGTTCGTTACATTTCCAGGATTAAAAAAGGTATAGTTTGCCATATCTACAGGTTGTAGTTCAATAGTATGCGTCCAAAAAATAGGTTCACGGTCACATTGGGGGTAAACTTTTCAGATATATCCGTTCGGTTATAAAAATGGTGTCAAATGTTCGTCTAATGGTTACAGAACACGGAAATATAGGGTTGCCATCTATAAATTAGTTGCCATAATTGGAACGCAAAATGTGATGGGGGCTTACAGGGTCTATGGGAGGTCACATTTTCATTAGCTCTGTAATTCTATATAGAAAGTTCAAACAAAGGTTATTTACATACTATCCAGGAGTGCAATGGTTTTTGGGTGTTATACTTTAATATACTAGGGGTTGTTTGATATTAGAGTGTATCGAGTGCGCATGCTACAGAGCGCATAGCATTGTAGGCCATGGCGCGTCTGTTCAAGGGTATTGTTGATGGATTACTTGTGCAGGGGGAAAGTTTCTGGAGTTTTGTGTTACATTCA
>JAMKCH010023728.1:0-20015 GCA_023653785.1 Ophioderma brevispina
AACAAATCCAAATGACACACAAGATTCCACTTGTGAAAAACCACTGTGTAAAACTTGGAAAATATTATCAAAATAGATAGTAAGAAAATGAAAAGACCAAGTACAACCTGCAGAGAACCCTAATTTGAATTTTTACACTTTATTGATGGTTAAGTGAAATGGGCCTTTTTAAATCATGTCCAAATTTGGAACTTTAATATCAGTGGTTACACATGTTTCCAATTGAGCCAAATTGTGATTGATTTCAGAAAAAAATATGGTCTCTAATTTCCTTGTATTTTCCAAATACACTGGTGAATTTTTAACCTGAAAGTACACCGATGGACAATGGTACAAATATACCCTTCGGTTCAGAACTGGTTTAACAACATGAAATACATTATCAAGTATAGGTCCTATGATTTCAGACTGTTTTTAAAATGACGTTATTTTACTGGTAGTCCGAGGACGCGTCTGGGGTGCCAGTAGGATATGATAAATTTACAAGTAAATCATATTTATTTTTTACTGTTATTTTTGCCATCTTACAGTGCAAAGTATAACTGTGCCTTTGTCCAGTGTATATTTTATGGTGAAAATATTCTGTAATGTCTATTTCACCTTAATAGAGAAAAAAATTACGGTATTTTACCATCAGTCACGCAAGCTCACAGTGATTTCTAGAGTTCGTATACAGCAGCTATTTATTTTACACTTATTCACATCAACGTGATAGAGATGAGTTTGGTGCCAAGTTCAATAACACTGAAATTGTGAAGCGAGGAGATTGCGATAAGAAAAGATATCACGCAAGACAGGTGGTACCATTCATCTGACCAAACACACAGGGTTACTCTACACCCATGGCCTGGGTCGCACTCGCTCACGACTACTCACACATTCCGATAGATATGTCAACATTGTAAATTTTACTGGACTGAATTTTGTGTAAGTTTACTTTAGTATGATTGTGTGTAGGTGTTTGCTTGTATATGTGCGGGTGCAAGTTGGGGTGAGAGAGTGTGTGTGTGTGTGTGTGGGGGGTGATTGTGTGGGGGTATGTGTGTGCATGTGTACACCTGGTATTTTTTTTCTTTTTATCTTGGAGCTCTATAATCAGCTGACCATGAGTCCTAGATATAGGGGGTTGTGCAAGTGATAACTTGAATATTATTCAAAAGAAAATTGGGGTTTAATAACAGGGATGTAAGAGAGCATATCATTAATTTCCTAAAATCTGGCCCTTGCGCTTGTGCGCGATGCTAAACTTTTATGCAGGAATTGTTCAAACAAAAGGCTACAGAAGGATAGAGATGCTTTAATATACTGAAGTAACATCACCCAAGTCCATAAATCATAAATGTAAAAAAAAGTTTAAAAATATATATATCTTTTTTTTTTTTTACATTTCATGATTTTTTTTTTAATTATGGCCAAATTTCTGGAAATCCGGAAATTTCTGAAAGTCTTACATCTCTGAATTAAAACATAACAAATAAATTTCATAACTTCAGTGAAATTAGTGAAGATAATAAACATATTTCCAACCAAATAACCAGGTTTACATCTTGAAATCTGGCAACAGAGGTAAAAGCATATTGTGTGCACAATTTATACACGTGAACACAATGTGACCAACACTTTATTGCATGTGAAGGCTCGCAACGCATTGTGAGATTCCACAACGCCTTGCTATGCAAAGTCTCGTGGGTTTTTTTTTTTAAATATGTCACAGAAATTCATCATTCTGATTGGGCGACACTGCAACACATTGTAAAGTTTCGGCAATGCATTGGGACTTTCTCACAACCCTTTGAGGCAATACGTTATGACTCTTATGGCTTGCAATAGTTGCGTCTTGCATGGAGTTAAGACTTTACAACTTAAAAGGGGATATGTCTCAAAATCAACTTCAAAGGACATGTCTTCATGTCTTGAACGAGCACTTGCTATGTTTTCTTTTGAAGACATGTCCAAAAATGCAAAAAGCATCGGACACGCAGGGTAGATAAAATTTTAGCCGACAATTTAACAGTGCAATGATCATACTTGTTTACGCAAATTCCTCATGCAACATTTAAACCTAGCGCAAACACAAATGTCATAATTCTTGACATTTTACAGCACATCGGGACTTTTAACAGCAAACGTTATCATAACCGGCCCCGCCACAGAGTGTTATCAAACGCGAGCACCTATATTATTCCCGCAGGATTGCGACACTTTATGTCGGTCAAATCCGACACACCGACACCTTTAATAAGCTAGGCCTGACCGGTGCTCGCAGGACAAACCAACCAATTTCAACAGCTTATTTCACACCGATGTATACAGTACACAGGATTTCTTTTTCATTCCCTTCTAAACAAACCTGTCTGACGATGTAAGTGATCTATTGGCTATTTTAGCATTTTGCGTGCAGCGGAATTTTACACTGCTTTGGATGCCCGGGTAGTCCTTGAATATTTTTTGGTATGGTAAATATGCCACAGGGTGTTAACACATAGACAGAGGCTTTACAACTTGGTCCCCAATCCCACCTTTCTTCCTTTCCCTCATGGATTACTGTCATTTGGGGACTCGGGCGGCAGGGCTATGAAAATATGTCATGTGTTATTAATATTTTAGCCAAACTATTCTGGATAATATACGGCAGGCCTTCTCAACTGGCGGCGCGCGCGCCAATGCTGGCGCTTGGAGGCAGCTCAGGTGGCGAGTGGCGGACTGGCTTAGAAAAAACAATAGGCAAAAAAAATTTAAAAAGAAGCTAAGGAGAGACAGTAGAAATCTTCTTTCTTTGTCATTCAATCTTGACATTTCTAGTACTTGTATTGCATATTACATGTAAATTGTACAAAGTTTCTACTAATAAAATTGTTAAAAGGGTACAAATTTACACACTCTGAGCCTTTCAAAAACCCTAAAATCCAGGAGCACTAGGGGCGCTGCCCCTGGACCCCCACCGGGGATTCGCCTTTGGACCCCACCAGGGGCCCTAAGGCGAGCCCATGGACCTCACCTTGCAATTATTGGCACTTGAGGATAACTCAGTAATAACAAGTGGCACTTAAAACAAACTAGTTGAGAAGGCCTGATATACGGGGTTTGAAAAAATGTGAGTTTGTTCGTGTTTATGGGAGGCAGCTGGCACGTGCGTGTGTGTGTGTGAGGGTGTGTGTGTGTGCGCGCATGTGCGTGTGTGCGGACACACGGTGTCTTTTGGGGATGTTTTTAAGCATTATGGGGACGTTTTTTCCTTGTGGGGGCACGGGTTAATATGTATTAGTCTTAGAGACAGCCTGTCACTCTAATTTACATAATAACAGAATAAAGCATAATATAGGATTGTACTTTATTCTGTTAAAGACAGCCCATCAACAAAAGATAGTTTAAGACAGTTGTCAAAGAAACTGGTTCATTTTGACACTAATAAGCAAAAAAATGTGCATGGGTGGTTGATGGGTGCCTGTGTTTATATGTGTATGCATGCATACACATATGCATACATACACATGCATACATACACATGCATAATAGTATATGCATGCATGCACACAAGTGAAATTGATCTCAGCACTGCAGCAGCCCATCAAGTCTGTTGCACTCTCTCTTAACTGTTTGAATACTAGAGAAAGTACATATTATACCTTACTGCTCTTAGCTTTTGAAGTTATTATTTTCCTCAACCTTAACCCTGACATCTATTTGGGAAGACAAACTTGCAGACAATTCATAGTACATTATACACTGAAGCTCCTATTTTCTCAACAGATACGTAAGGTGTTCATGACAGCTGGTATTTTTCAAGATGGGTAATTAGGTTTTTCCATTTCAAATCTTCACCACATATGTGTGGAAGATTTAAGTCAAGTCTACCACAGAGGGAGGATGGACTTCAAATGAAATAGCCAATTGGGTAACTACATTTGAAATACACACTCCCTCTGTGACATTGAATATTGCCTTGAACTCAACCACACTGTAAAAGATTAAGTCATATGGATTTGAAATGGAAGAGCCTTTGTATGCTATATTAACCCTAAGACCACCGAATCTCACGAAATCCCACAGCACTCAGTGAGAAAAAGTCCAGGATATAGCGATGGCGTCATCAAACGAACACACATACAAGCACGAAACCAGTGACACCGTCGTAGCGTGGATCCCTCGGTCATGGGACTGGGGCCCAAATGCCCTGGTTCGCAGACTCCGACCTGAATGTACACTTTTCTTCTTCCCTCATTTCTTCACGCCCCCTCCTGGGAGACCTGGTACATTTTGAAAAGAGTGAGCCCCTAAGTGTTTTGCCCCAAACCATATTTCACGAGGATGCGTTTGGTAATGGTTAACTCACCTGAAAATGATTAATTAAGTTCCAAATCAATACTTGTATGGAATGATGGTAATGAAACCAATCTGGAGTCGTTTATTCAGAAAACCCAGGTTCAACATTGGTATTATCACAGAAAAAACATATGGTTAATACCTTTGCTGGAACATGTTGGACTGATCTGCCACCTTTGTGGTATAGCATCAGTGAGTATAGGTCCATGTGTTCAGGTAATTAGGTTAATTAGTGAAACTTTAACAACCATTTGGGTTATTTATTTTAGTAGTTAAAAATATAATGTATTTACAAAAAAAAAGGCCAAAATCACGAGAAATCTTTTTTGGATCATAAATGACTTCTGCATATGATACAGCTGTGGAATGTGTATAAAAAAGGTATTGTTTTCCCTCGGTCATAGTCAATCTTGAGAGCAAATTGAAGAGAAGAAAAGAAATTTTATATTTTGTTGACTATGGAAATGGTCTCTTTAAGCTTTCAGGTTTATTTCTTGAAGTTTTTTTTAGATAATTACTTTTTTTTTGTACAGTGCAAAGTAGGGCCTCTATTGTATATGGTTATTGTAATAGTTTAGAACACCATCTTACCCAACAAATTATTTAGTCACATGTGTGGGTTTGATCAAATATTTTGATTCTCATACAATATTTTTAAACTTTGTCCTTTGTTTTGTTCTAAAATCCTTCTCAACAACCCACCGAGACGTATGGCCACCAATCTGAAAGGCACAAGACACTGCCTCCACTGCCGTGATTGAGTGGCATGTTTCCAATTATTTAATGGTTCCCTGTTCTGCAGAGGAAAGGAAAGAATCCAAAATAAGACAATAGCCCAATTTTGGCACTGTTGCTTGAAGATTATTCAACATTTGGTTCAGAATTCATTGGACAAACAAATTCCCCCACCGACCGAAAGTCAGTGGCTCATTGTGTAAATTCCTCCATGGTCTAAGCAGCATCGCCGCAGCCGTAGCAATGTTTTTGTTTACTTCAAAATCAGTCATGTCAAAAACTAGCTTCGTCTTGTTAAATATGGAGGGCTTTTATGCTGGAAACATGTGATTCCCTGCCAACAGACATGCTGCTAGTTACCGATATGGGGGGCACTGCGAAACGTGCAAATTTCTACCGAAGCTCATCAAGTGCGTTTCCGCTTGAACTATTTCTTCACTAAAAGGTTTGGTTGGTACACTGTACACATTACCCTACACATAAAAAATCCTCTTAAAAGATTTCCAACTTATTTTTTTTTTAAATTTGAAGTTTTCTGTAAAGTTTCACTATCAAAATTTGTGTAGTGACTTATCATGTTTTGCAGTTAAAGGCTCAGTCACAAATCTGATTTTTTGCAGACAACCCAGTTCCAGACTGCTCCAGACTGTGCCCCGGACCGATTGGCCAATTTTCGAAAATCGTGAGCAGTTGTTCTCTTTTCATGTGTAGTTCTTGCAAGGTCTTGGCCTGTTCTTGCAGCTTCTTTAGTCTTAAAACCATTATTTTTCTAGAAAATACCGCTTCCCACTTGCTCAAGACTGGTGCCGCTTGGCCATTTTTTCGAAATTCGTGCGTATTTTCCTTTTTTCAGGTGTATTTTGGCCAGTCTGGGACTGTCCTGTAACAGGCTTGCTTCTGCAGTCTTGTGTGGATTCGGGAGTACGTAGCAAATTTGAAAAACCGCCAAACGATTTTTTCCTTGCGCAGCTTAAAAAAATTGTGGCGGGTTTTGGAATCGGGAAGGTCGGTTTGAAAAACAGGAGCGGTTTGGAAGCGTAGCCGATGAGCTGGTGCGGCATCATGAATTGGTTGTGTGCAGTTGAGAAAGTGGTCGTCAATGATGTTTTTTCTGCTCCAAGCGGGAGATAAAATCCAGCCAACTGGACATGTTGAATCGGCGACTAACTCGCGACTACAGAAGATACGAGTCTCCAACTTGCAGTCTTGATATCAACTTGTGCTTGTCGTGTTAAGGTCCGCGACTGATTGAGAACTGCGAAGTGACATGCTTGATTGCCTACTGCTCGACGATTGAGCATCTCTTGTCTTGTAATTTGAACAGACTGCAGCCGAGTTGGAAAGAATTGGTCTTGTGTAGTTTGGAAGAGGTTGGTTGGTCGCGTCGCGGGGTTGTCTTCATGGACGGTCGGGACCTTTTTTTGCGTCAACAACTCGGCGACAATCGACGAGCAGTCTTGACAGCGACATGTCATAACTTATCGTCGTTTCAAGTTCGGCGACAAATCGGGACGACAAGTGGGGTGTCGTCGCCAATTAAACATGCTGGATCGTGTGATTCCATGATGCTGTCGCCTACTGCTCGGCGTTTCATCATCCCTTGTCGGCGTTGACGACGGGGATACTCGCAACTAATCAATCCCTGGTCGGGATAAAAATGTAAATTTTTGCAGTTTGAACAAGACTGTAGCCGAATTTGTAAAAAATAGCGTCTTTGCGTAGTCGGGAAGTGGGTGGGTCGGGAGCTTTCTTCTGTGTGACTATACCTTTAGGTATAGTCCAAACCGTTCATGTGTTCAAGCCGATTCCCTCCCGATTCCAAACCACCCCATTTTTTTTTAAGCTTCACGAAAAAATTGTGGGCGTTTTTTTTCACATGTGCCACGTGCTCCCGACCACACAAGCCTGCGAAGACTGTACGACAGTCCCAGGACTTGGCCAAAACTACACAAACACCTGAAAAAGGAATTATTCACGATTTTCGAAAAAATGGCCAATCGTCAACCATTCTTGAGCAGTCTGTGAAGCGGTTTTCTTAGCAAATAATGGGTAAGACTACAGACGCCTGGCCATACATGCCGACCTTGCCGAACTACACATAAAAAGAAAAACTGCTCCCGATTTTCGAAAATTGCCAATGGCCACCAGTCTGGAGCAGTCTTAAGTGGTTTCCTAGCAAAAAATCGGCTGTGTACTGAGCCTTCGCAATATCTTTAATCGGAACAAAATTTTGCCTTCAACAATATTCTCGCTGCCATTTGGAGCCATTTTGAGACATGAATCTTGTAAGTGCAAAGTCATATCTACAAGTAAGACATATCTAGTTTACATGCCCAGCCAAGGTATTAAATTGTGTCTCTCTATGATACATTCTAATTTGTAAGAATGTCCTATGAAGCCAGGCTTTGAGACATGTCCTGATTTGGAGTATTCTGCTTAGTCATGACTCACAAGAGGACATGTCCAAAACTGAATAGGTCTTGGATGATGTCTTCATCCAGGACATGTTTCCTATCACACCGTAAAGATCTAGTTAGACACAGAGTCATGTCTTATACCACATCCCTATGCAAGACACTTAAACACAAGTCATGCTTTCATGCAAGACAAGGAAATCTTTTGTCCTTGGTAGTTTAACAATGCAGTTTATTCTGTTTTAAAAAATGGGTGGTTCTTTTGAGTACTCAGAAGTACAATACAAAAATGTGTGTGTGTGTCTGCACATGTGTGTGTGCCTGCGCATGTGTGTAGGGGTGCTCATGCGTGAATGTTTGTGAGGACATGTATGGACATGTGTTTTATATTCTCTTGACATTCTCTTCTGCCACACCACAATTGAGTGGTATTGTATTCAACGGGTACTCCATTTTTGTATATTTTGCAGGAGTTACATCACATGACTGACAATACGTAGCAATATGAGTGCGATTTTATCTTCCATACAATCAAGAAAGACCCATCTCCGTGACAAACCACTTCCTTTTGACATTTGATTGAGGAATTAAATTTGATAGATTCGTTGATTACGCCATTTTACACTCCCACCGATGAGACAGACGTGTCACAACCACTTTTCATTGTGTACACCTTTCCTATTACTGGAAAGCCGTGTTGGGAATGTTACTGAAGTTTTACTAATGTAACTTGGGTTAACTTTGGCAAAGTTGCAGAAGTAGGGTACAGACTTTGTGAGAGATTCTCTTAACTCTAATGAGTGGGAGTTAGACCATAACATTTAAGTTTGTGTTTTGAAAGGTCATTTGGGAAGCCATCTTAAAAACCACTGACCTAAGACTAGGCTTGTTTGGACTCGTTTGAAGGCATATTTAATGCATATTCCAAATATGGTCATGATAATACATAGTTTTGATATTTCGGGGGGGGGGGGGGGTGAAAGTTTGTGAACTGTGTGACTTATCACCCACCGCCACAAGCGTTAAATGTCAGTGTCTTATAAGAAGATATTCTATACAACAATGCTCATTCAAAGGATATGCTAAAAAACGGCAAATTCTCAAACCACTAAGAGGTTGCCTGCTACTGTGATCCACCTTTCCTTTACTAGACACAAGTTGACCTATAATGACCTTTGACCTTGGTATTTGAAATTTAACCCACCATGACAATGGTTGAGCCTATGACCCGATATTGGTGGCAATTGGTGTCAAAAGTACACAATATTGTATATTTGGACATCAATCTGGGCAAAATTTTACCGTTGGGTTTGCACCATGTTCCCAACTTACACAGCATTGGGTAATTACTTTTGATGAAATACCCCTTTAAAGGAATGTGCTCAATTAAAATACGCTCAAAAAAAATGTAAGATTTGACAACAAATAGTGAAGTGTCATATTATTTGACTCCATAAATTACAGTAGTAGAGATATCACAGATTCATCAGAGTGGAACATGGAAAGAGAGAAAAGAAAAAAGAAAAACATTAAATCAAGAAAAACAATAGAAATATGTCTGAATAAAAGGTACAACTATGAAAAGACAAAAGTTTGATAGATAAGAAGGTTATCAATTTTATGGGGGACCAAATAGCAGTGAGACTTAAGCAATAGGCAATTGTCTAACTATAGCCCCACTACAATGGGGAACTACTCTATTGTTTTTCCCCCTATCTTCACCTCAATTTGTGCTCTTTTTATTTCCAAGAAGTTTTTGTTAGCACAATATCAAGTGAGAATACCTACTTTGACTGAAAAGTTAAAAGATACATTTCCCAATTCTGGGACCTTCTGTTTTGTTTATTATTTCGCTATAGAAATTCCTCGAGAAAGCTGGATCTCAAAATTCAGTTGATTCTGATCTAGCGTTTTTGTGTGAGCAAATTGTATCACAGTCTCCCATAAAATATTGACATGTAATTTTTGTCCGTTATATGGCAGAAAATACAAAATGACAATTTCTTACAGAGGACGATAAAACTTTGAATGTCATATTGGGCACACATTCTATATTAGGCCAACGGTTTAGATGATACAAAAATCTAAACTTTGTTTAGGTTAGTCGGGGGACGGGCTGTGGATCACAAAATGCCCCTTTAACAACTAAATTTCACGAAAGTTCTCAATAAGTTTAAGATGATTGTAGATATTATTGTTTAACTAAACAATTTTATATTGATCTCCTTTATAAAACATTTTAATGACGAGGTCCATATTGGGGTATGTAAAAACTCCTTACGAAAGACTTGTTATAGGAACGGCAAGATGATGTAGCACCAAACCATGCAATACGTTATTCTTTATTTTACAAGGGTAGAAGTGATTTGTGTGAGCCGGAGTAACCAACAAACAAAAAGACAGAAAGACATTTCTCTAAGCTAAGAACGTCTCTCAATCCATATTAAATCAAGGTCCTACTATTTTTTAAGATGAAGAAGATAATTTAAGTTCGGACAATGAGAAAAAAATACAAAGACAGGACAAATGGAAGGTTCTAATCTTTGTTGAGTTGAGACCTCAAACTATACCATGAGTTTCTCTGACTTTACTAAACAAGAAGAATGATTGGACGAGGATAAAAATTACAAAACAAAACCAAACACGAAAAAGACAGTCTAAATCTACGTTAGGCAAGAAATTCCCTCAACCATACTACCATTTCTATTGTATTTTTACATAAAGAAGAGTGATTGTGGTGAAAGAGAAAGTTAAAAAGCAGCACAAAAGAGCAAGAAGGGTGTATTTAGACTTTCCATCTCGACGCGGAATGCTCAAACCAAAACTACAAGTTCCCACTTTAATTTTTTACATAAACATAATAAGGAGAAAGAATCGAGGTGAGTGGCGAAAAAAGAACACAAAAGAGCGAGACAAAAAGCGGGCTCTGAATCGTCATCTTGGCTGAGACATCACTCAAACTCATACTTAAGAAAACGCACCCAAATTGCCTCGCTGCGACGTAACCGATCTAAACACAGCGAGTCATTCATCTGGAACTCATCTCCAACCAGGCATATCATTTGCATTACTGGTTACTTTGCTCCCCAAATATGAATTTGGGATTTTGCGAGCCGACGGTAAGCAACGACATGAATTCCGGCAATGATTGCAGTTCTATCACAACAAAAGGGGAGAAAAAGCTGATTTTGACAGCAACGGTCCCCCCTTGTGAATAAGAATACAAAACAAGCATGGGTTTAAGTGATATATCCTGGTTGTATATACATGTGCAATAAATTATTTGGTTTTGTAAGGTTTATATTAAACACCATGCACGGCAGACCCCGAAATATATAGGCTTACACACAAGTTTTCCGAGCAGAATCATTTAATTATTCCAATTCTGGCTGATTTTTTAGTCCCACTGAATTACATTCTGCATTAAAGCTGCATTTTGTGAGCCTATAGCTACTTCTTTTGTTGTTTAGCAGGTGAGAATACTCTTAGAATTTTTTCCAAAATTTCCCATTTGATTCTGACGGTGCAGTTGACGCTTTAAAGGTGCATTTTGTATTCCAGCAATTTGTTTATGCATTTTTCACTAGATACCTTGAGAAAAGTTTATTCACAACTTTTTTTTAGTTGATCCCGACCTTTGTGGTTTTGTGTTAATGAGCGAGTGTTGTTTTTCCCACGGTCCCATTAGGCCATTATGCTATAATTCTGTCCGTTACAGACAGAACATACAAAATTGCGATTTTACAGACACAACCAAATAACGTGCAATTAAGAGTATGAAAACATGGATTATCGAATTTCAGATGAATTTTTAAAAATCTCAACGTTTTTTAGTTAAGTCGGCGGGGGGGGGACGAGATTGTCGATCACGAAATGTCCCTGAAGAGCAAAACTTGGAAACAACAATTTCCCACAGGACAATCTGCTTTAATTTCTGGCCATTTACAGACCGAAACTAACAACAAAATTACAAATTGCTTCCAAGGAGGTTAAATATGCATGTAAGATAAGGCACACATACTATACTTGAGCCAGTGCTTGGATGACATAAAGATCCTCAACATTTTTAGGGCAAATTGGGTGGACAACAGGCTATGAATGTCCCTTCAAGATTTCACTCCCTAGTGTCCTTTTCTCAAAAGGTTTCAATGATCTTTTATGCCGGCGTCACTTTGAAGGGTGGACCCACCCTCCTCACGGTCGCCAAATATCGACGCCGACTCGACGTCAAAGCTTCAGGTCAATAATTTCTTGCTATAGTGGAGTCATGCAGTTATTTTATTTTCATTTGGTGAAGTTTTACCTATAAGGTTTTTGAAAGGGGTGCAGCTTTGACGTTTGATTTGACGTGTGAATTGTGATTCCTGGTGATAAGATGTCGAATCCATTATGGCGGTCGCGTCAAAAACCTGTCGAAATCGTGCATTTCCTCACAATCCTCACAAAGCTCCATGAAGAATCACCGCCGTTCCGGCGGATCACCGACACAGAGAGTCGGCAGCACTTATGCAACTAAGAACAAATTGGTGTAGTTATTGTTATCAAAATCAATAATTGTTTGCGACGCCACGGGGTATCCACTTACCACGCTGCAACAAGTTTGAAGTGGTACACCATATAAATGGTTGTATTGAAAGAGTAAAAAGATAATCTTGGGATAATCCGAGGATCATGACTGCATTCAAAAACGTTTGCTTTATGTCTACCTCACTGTTTTGGATAATTTACTTTACAAAAAAAGCGATGTGCTAAAATAAATAATGACTTGCGATCAGCTGATTTGCCGGAAATTAACTAACCATGGGCTGTTAACGGTAATGGACTTTCTCATGTTATTGCCAAGGGATTGAAAAAGACGTAAATATTAATTGAATCACATAGACCTATTAAATTAAAACAAATCTGTATGCAACTAAAAAATTAACAGGTTCTAATTTTAAAAGTAGTACCTAAGGACCATCCCTTCCATAACACCGCCTTAGTCGGCGGCAAAACACACAAGCAAAGGAAGAGTGTAAAGGATAAGGGTGGAAAAATTACAATAAAACAAACAACAAATATGGACATGGAATTAAGATGAGTCGATAGATTTTGATTGCGGTTTGAAAATGAAACCTGGATTACTCCATATCAGCAAAAAGATCGGTGCAATTAGAGACCATGAACTATTTTCCACCTCCATGTGTTACTAAATCCGACTCGCGAACTAGCTGAAAGAACGTAACTAAACCACGATGGGAGTAATGCGTCATATGTCGACGGGTTCCCACTTCGCTCGTCAAGGTTTCCATCCATGTGCCTTTTGAGCTGCTATGTATCGATACTGGTCTTCCAGATTTAATCCTTACTAAAATTTTATGATTATTATTTATTCTTAGTATATTTTAGGTTATTTTTGCGGTTTTAACTAATATTTGCGTACACCGTGGTGTTATTAATTTGCGCTAATCGTCACTGATTCTTGAAAGGAGCTTGTTGTGAAAAACTGAGAGCTGATGTAAAAACTTCAATCATCGAGACGTAATATGCTTTATGTGTGCCGCTCTACCGACACACATTCGATCGTTCGTGTTGCCGATTGATCTGGAAGACCCCTCTGATTATCCGATTGTTGTGGTTTAGCTTCAATATTATGAATATGGGGAAGATTTTGACAGGCATTTGAGATTTTTCCCGGCTAAATTCAGTGTCATATATTTTCAACCAGAGAAGATTTCAATATTGAACGAATGAATACTGGAATCAAAATTTTCAACAAACCATGACACAATTATACGGCGTGGAAAAATGCGAAAAGCATAATTGAATCACACAACCTTATAGTAGGCCCTTGTTAAAGGAATAACATAATGTTCAGCAACATCAAAGGTAAATCTCGATCATTAGCTATCATTTTAGGAACCAAGGAATTAATCAATTTTTCAGGCGAAATAGTTAACACAAATAAAGTATATTTTATTTCAACGTCAGGCCAATGATTACCCCGGGAGAATTCCCAAGTATTATGAAATATTACCGTAATGCGTACTGTCCACCCTACACTTAGTGAAAACCTTCTATAAAAATATTATTTATATGTTGCAAATAGTTAAATGTAAAACAAATATTGATTCAGCATGTTGTGATAAGTTTTGTTTAGTTTATACCTATACTTCAAGCCTAGGAGAATAACGTTGACAAAAAAGAAGAATGACAATTGAATTGAAGCTATCAGTAATTCTTGATTTGTGCATCTTGCACATAAAATATACCTTACACACATATATTACACATACACAGCACAATACATAACCTTACATACAACGTACATGCGCGGCCCACCACACCCACAATGCAAACGCAAAAAACCTTTGGATGTAATTTTAACTCGTGTGACTGGAAACACACGACACACCCCCACATACACACACACACACATACACACGCACACACATACATAACAAAATACACACACTCCCACACACACGATCGCACCCACACGCACAATGAAAACGCACAAAATCTTTAGATGTAGTTTTTCACTTGAAATTGGATTTCACTCTTGGAAATTTGCCCAAGAGTGGAAATTCACTCTTGGAAAAAAATCCTTAACAGAAAAATCATGGTTTGATCATCCTCGCCACCAAACGTAGCTCTCCGTGCAATGCTTACCTTCTGAGAGGTTGCTATACAGTTGAATAGTCCCCCCGCATGGTATGCAACAGGTACAATAATATTGAATGAGGGATCAGGAAAATTGGTCAGGTATTATTAAATCATGCATGTACATGCTGCTTGTCACTTGCCAGTACATAACCAGTCAAGTGATACATTCGCCCACAGTCGCATGCAGTGTGTTTGATATTGTGTAGTTCTAATAGTAGTTGCCCAGGCACTTTCCCCATCACTTTTTGCCATAGTTAGTGACCACTACTAATTTTAAAGCAATATAGGCAACATTTTTGAAGAGCGCCCCCAATTTTTCAAAAAAATTGAGAATTTTACAAGGTTGCATTGGTAATGGCTAGTAACACTATACCTGGAATGGTTAAGCTCGAAAGTCTGGTGTCAAAATGAATGAATTGTGTAATTTTATCGGGGATCCCCAAACATTCAACGGCTGATGGAAAAGCCTTCAATGTGAAATAGCTGGGGAAATAGGCGCAGTACGTGTCTACGCTCACCCTTTAGTTGTTTATTGGTCAGGCAAGTCAAGTTAGAGGTTTAATCTTATCGAGGTGGCACGATTCATCATGACGACATAACCGTAGCATTGCAAGCTCTGCCGTTAAGTAACAATCTAGGATCCCAATTCAATTACAAAATCGCGTATTTTATGATAAATACGCAGTCTTAGCATTCTCGTTCGCAGTAAGTCCTAGACAATTACCAAACGTAACTGATGCCAAATATCAACTTTAAAATTGGGGCGCTCTTCAAAAAATGTGCTAATATTGCTTTAAGCAAAGCATTGAGATCACTGTAATCATGCATACGAATTTCTATAATGATACTCTCATAAATTCTCAGGTACTTAAGGGTTTCTTCTTTTTGGTTTGCTTTGCTTACATAGTTTTAGGATGCCGTAATTAGTGGGTTATGGACAAGGCTTAAATTGTGTGGTCCATCAGGTAGTCGCACAATAACCAGCCAACAGTTCTTGAATGAGGTTAAACCAAGCTAAGTGAATAGGATAATTTGATAAGCTTTGTAAACCATGCCAAAAACATGTTTTTACAGGAGTGTTTTTTGTGGGACGAGCGTATGTACCCACTGGTAATTGCACTTCCCTTCTCGTGTGGATCCAAAGACCTTAAATATTGGTCTTGGGTGGATCTGATTCCTCCCTTCTTCCATCAGAATGCTTGGTTTACAAAACATTCTAGCAGTATTTGCATGCATGTGATAAAAATTACATTCACTTATATACACGGAGGTTACCACAATAATCACAATGATGATCAAAAATGCAAACATATCATTTTAGTGTTACATTTATTTATAGACACCATGTCAATGCTAACAAGCAAAACCTGGAAATTGGCTGGAACAAGGAACAGTTTAACAATAGATAGTGTTTTTTAACAGTGAACAAGAGTTAGTAAACAAGAGTTGTAGTTTAAAACAGGTTTGTATAATATATAATATTTGTTTTTTATTGTTTTATAACAACAAAAATGTATCTTATGAAAGGAACATTGGAGTAAAAATGAAAATAAATAATAATGTTGCTGCATCTTTGAAACCTGATTGACTTGTTTGTTTTGTTAAAAGGTGGAATTCAGGATTTGATCATATTGTAGTATGGTCTGTAATAAAATGAACAATTGGTGAAGTATGATTATGAAAGACGAAGCTTGAACTACATCAAAAGCTAAGAGTGAGGTGAAACGGTGGTGAAGCTTAAACTACAATGGCAAGTATGATGAAAAGTAGTGAAAGCTTGAAACTAGTAATTTTCAGTATGGTGAAAACAGTGGTGAAGCTTCAGATCGCCAAAAATTGAACAAAAAGTGAAGCGTCACCTTTGGAAATAAATCAAAGGGTGAAGCATGGACTAACAAATTTGAAGATAGAGTGATACCGTGCCTTTGTTTTTGTTAAAGCAAGTAAGTAGTGGTGAAATCCTGACGTGAAAAATTGGCCCCGGTGAAGAAAGGTGATGACGTGAGGAGGGTGGGTCCACGCTTCCAGTGACGCTGCATTAAATAAAAGATAAAACTCAGTAGTTCCTGAAGAGTATTAAAGGGCTGTTCAGAAATCTGGTGGGCCAAATCACCCTTTGTCTGTTTTGCCTATGTTCTAAAGAGCACCAGCAAAAAAAACTTGTGCTGAAAATTTCCAATTGTAATCTTGCCAGTATCCATGTAAAGAATTCCACCCATCAAGGAACAAGTATGGGTCTTGTGTGTAGCATCTTAACATCCCTATCAGTGACGGCCCAGTTTTCCCGATCAGGAGAAAGTATGGGCAAATATCGGCGATTTGGGGCCAAAATTGGGAGTCCCCCCCCCCCGATTCATATTTTGCCTCTGCCCTCAAATTTAACTTTCCCCCCCTGAAAATGAAGTCTGGTGCCACCAATGATCCCTATTGTCTTAAAGGTGCAACGAGAGATTTTGAGGCACCCAAATATTGTGGCAAAATAGTAATTCATGTAGATTTAGGACACTCAAATAGATGTCTACCTTGTATTTCACTACAGGAAATGTCTTAAAAGAGAGAAAAAGGCAATTTGTTTTGCTTATATTTATGTAAAAACATAGGCAAAAATCCCATTTTTGAAACCAAAGAAACATTTCCCAACTTAATCCTTACAGACATGCAGATGGGGATATTTTGGATGGAAAGATTTACAGCAGAGCAAAAATCAGTACTTTCGTTTTTTTAGGGGACACCTGATATGTGAAAAATCTCTCGTGCTTACCTTGAAAGAACAGGTATACAATTTCTAACCTGAGCTTGTGATTCGAGGATGGATGAGGTTGGGTCAATTAATTTGCCATAGATTGATTTTATTGCCAGCTAGGGCACATGTGGTCCAAGGATGAGTGCACATCACCCACATGCAACGGTTGCGAGTTCGAGCCCGACTGCAGCCATGTGTTGACTCCTTGAATAAACACTTACTTTCAAATCCTCCTCTCACCCACGTGTATCAATGCAGGGTACCAGCATTATTCAAGCTGGAAGAAACAGACTCATTGTGAAGGATGGCACCCCTTCCACAGCAAATTACCCAGAGGAGTATGCCCAATTGTGAAAAATATTGAAGGTGCTCTATTTTTTCCAAAGTGCCAGTGTCTTTAAGAGTAACCAATCAAAATAGACCTTCTATATATGTATGCACCTTTTCTTTTCATTTTTTTCTTACCATGTCTCTGATTGGTTAATTGTATCATATAACCCTATGGATAACCAATCAATTTGGTTGGTAGTGTGCATGGAATTCAAATTTTGGCATAATTACATTATACCCTACACACCAACTCTGCATCATTGCACATTATCCTGTTAACGGAATAGAGCATATAGAAGGTAAATGTCAACATTTATAGTAGTGAGGATAAATCTTCATTTCTTGTGGCACTCCTTTAAAGTTGTGAAGGGGAAAACCCCCCTCTCGTTGCTGGCTCAGCAAATGCAATATAGTTGTTTTCCATTAAAAGTCCTCTTGCCCGTTCTTGTCTTATTGCGAATAGAGCAAAGCTGTTGCAAACCCTTCAATATCAATATTATTTCAGATAATATCTGACGTGCCTGGAGGCGTCGCCATAAAACAATGCGTGTTTGTGAAAGGTCACAGCTCTGGGGCACAAACACCCACCGTAAGAATTTTTACCGATTACACAGTCGCGTTCGAACTAACCGTAAAAACAAGAAACAGAAATGCATGTTTTATTTTGTGGTGATTAATCACTGGCAATTTGGTCGGTGAAAGAAAAATGGCCGGAGGATATTAGAAGTTGTTAGTTTTCTAAGAGATGTTGAGGTGAATGCTGATTTTGGTAATTGATGAATGTGATAGGGGTAGACATGGAAACTGATTTCATCTTACAAATTATGATTGAAAAACAGATGTGATTGATCTCCAAGTGGGTCAGCAAGATAAGTGTATGGATTTTAATAATAAAATGCATTTGGTGTTCTACACAGGACACTATTTTAAGCAAATATTGAATCAAAATAAAAAGGTTATGGCAGTATGTGGTTTTATGTGTCTCATTGGCTTAGGAAGATTTTCAGGATTGAAGGGGGCCTGCTGGCCTCCACAAGGCGCGGAGTTCTGAGTGGGGAGGTTGCAGGATGGGGAAAGCTTTGGAATTTGACGTTTTGGTTAACAAGTGTTAAGATTATTGGGGGGTGGGGAGAGGGCTCTAGGATATTTGAGGCCTCCCCCCACCAAAATTATTGGGGGTGCCCAGCCCCCCCCCCCTTCCTAAGCTTATGTGTCTGAGGAAGGGGATTGTTTTCAAGCATTCTGTGGCCGGCAAACCCCTTCACTCTTCACAACAATTGGTTACAATTTTAACCAACATGTATTAACATGTGAACAGCCCAACATTGGGTACTTCTCAGCCATTTGTAGGTAATATACTGTATAAGCCAATATTTTTGCTGACAGATATTTTCACGGTTTTAAGCAGATTGTAGATTTTCGCGAGTTGTTGAATTCACGGTTCTGGGTATATGCTCTATATAATAACATAGTAAAATGCTTATTTTTGTGGTTTTATTTTCGCGGATGGCATGTGATCCGCGAAATCCGCGAAAATAAAACCACCGCAAAATTTTCAGCTTATACAGTAGCAAATAACTGGGCACCTTTTACCCAACTGTGTGCAAAATTTGCCCAATAACATGCTAAAATAAAATTTACATTTATCCAATGTCGGGCTGTTCACCTGTTAAATATATACATGTTGGTTAAAATTTTAACCAAATATTATCTGGTGTTCTAGAGATAGGCTATTAGCGATCGGGCCATAGTCCTTTAACCCAGCATTTTAAAAAAAATTAACATAAATTCACTAGTTACATTCAAATTCAGCAAATCTTAGCCCCTGTGAAAACTACCTACCATTTAATTTAATCAAAATGGAACTTATGTGATTCTTTATAACCAATCGGCAACATGGTAAGAATGATGGCAGAGGGTGTTTGAGTCAATCCCACAATGCACCAGTTTTGGGAAATTTCACCGCAATGGGGTCATGTGATCACATAAAAATCCTATTCTTAACACATAAAAACCCTGACTTTAACGCTCATTTTAGCCCACAAAGTGTTAGTACTTAGGCAATTTTTTGCATGATTATGAAATGTCTTGTGGTTCTTAAACTTTTGGAACACTTTATCCCTAAGTACTGACATGTGTTTAGTACAGTATGGTATAAGCACATTGCTATGCATCATGGGATTGATTCAAAACACCCTCTGGAATGATGGTTAAGCTGAAGAGCGCTAGAGTTTAAATATTTGGAAGCTGCATATAATGTAGATAGCCAATCAGAAATGCTGTAAGAAAGGCAGATAGGGCCATAACAATTTGTTTTGTTTGCCTTAAATGGAGCAAATACCAGTGATGTTTGGTAAGATTTTTGTTAGATATTCAAAATGTTTTTTACTTATCAAAGAGCAACATGCTACTATTTAAAGCTTTTTTTCAATGACATACCAAAGATCTTTTATTTCACTTGTTGTAGTTGTTTTGGTATTTTTTCATCTTTGTGTTAGTAAAAAAAGATTTTTTTAATTGTTGATGAAAATCATGGGTCGGTCGGCATTTTAAAGAATATTTTGTGCCAATTTGCAGAATTTTTAGGATCCGTCGGGTTGTGGCACACAAATTTTTTTTATACCTAGTACTCATCCTGTATACACACCCTGTTTGCACACAACATGATATGTTGTCAAACTTTCCTGGAATAGTAACTGCCAATAATGATTTAGTCAAATCAAATCCTAACAGCTGCATATATATTATTAGCTCACTTTTAGTGTTAAAAACAACTCACTTACAGATCTGTATTTAAATGAATTGGTCTATTCCAAATTAATTAG
>JAMKCH010023729.1:0-20119 GCA_023653785.1 Ophioderma brevispina
GCGAGTTGGTTGTGTTAGTTGTTGCATCAATCCACGGGAATCCCTATAAGATGGCCAAGAAACACTGTCACATGAATGCTAGTCACTCATCCCCGTACAATTTCATCCCCGGACGACATTTCATCCGGGCAATTCGGTCTCAACATCCGTCAATTCGTCCATGCCAATTCGGACCCAATGGAAACTACGTGCAATTTCATTCGGATTGTTGTCATTTTCTAATTTTCTTTCTGCTACTTCTGTGTACCTGATATCGTAGTCGTTTTTTTCCTTGTTTTTTTGAAACTTTATCAAAACAACTTACTATAATCCCCCCTATGCCGGATAATTTACACTACATTATTTATCAAGTTTGATGCATTTCGCAGATGCTTACTGTACTTCACTGAGAATATTATTAGTCAAAAATGTGTCTTATTTGACTAATTAACAATTAGTCAATGCAAATCACTTGGTTTTATCATTCAATAAAGTGTACTTCAATCTGGAAACTGTTTGTTATGTTGGAAGATAACCTTCCCATATTTTAAAGTAGTTTCATGTATACAAATATTTTATTACCTCTAAATTTACACTTTAAAATTACTAATTATGACTGACGAATTTTAATTTGTCAATGACAATTGACTAATTTAAAGTGACAGGAGGAGATTTTTTTGAGATACGAATTTCTCTCAAATTGCCTGGATCGATTGTAGACCACCTACCACAAACGTTTCGAAGGTTAATTTGACAAACAAGTACAAAAGAAAACCGCCAACCTTGTATGAACTTGCCTGACTATCGTAATTTTCCCCATAAACACCGTGCTTTGACTTTCTGTCGTGCACGACGAAAGTACTAATCATCATCTTTATTACAAAAAGACGCGTTTCGGCTTATTCACTTCATGGTGATCTAATACATTGAAAGCATTCAAATATGCAAAAAACCGGGTTCGAAAAAAATTGGGGCGCTTCTTTCAGTCAAATTATCCTCATGTCTCTTTAAAGACTACTTTAGACTCGTCACATGATAGAAGTAGTTGTCAAGCGACAAAATGACTGAATTTAAGTACCCATTGGCCATTTGGCTATTAGTCATTTGACGAATTTTGTAATTAAAAAGTCAAAATTTTCCAGGTTGGAAGAATATTTGCAGACATAATAATACTACTACTAACAATACAAATCTAAATTCACTTTTGGTCAATGGTCTAAGTGTAAAGATAAATTGAATCATGATGTCATATTTAAAAGAATTTAATACTGACTACAGACCTCACTTACCCTCTTATAGCCTGCTAGCCCCGATGATGTATTTCTTTCCAGGACCCCGTTTCACAAAGATTTAACGAAGCGATTGTATCAAGCGTAACTCCTGATCGATGTAGTTTGAACTTACATACATTCAACTTACGCTTGATCGTAAGTCTTTGTGAAACGGGCCCCAGATGAATCGTCACGGGGATGAATTGTCGCGGTGAAGCGTTGCGGGGATGAAATGTCTCGTGGATGAAATTGTATGGGGATGAAATGTCTGGTTTCCGTCCAGAATACGTCAAAGCATAACAGCATGAAAAAAAGCACTTGTCGTCGATTTCGCCGTTCCACCCTCGCTTATAAAAAATTCCTTAGACATTCAAGAACATTAGGTATGTGTTTTTGTTCAGAAGGTGTAACCGTTGCAAAGATAAAATAGAATCAATTTTCCAATATGGCGGTATGAATCCCTACAATGTTTTTATCTCGGGGGAGCACTGACCTGAAAAGGTGCTACGGTATGTGCGGCCCTTAAGACCCCTTTTCAATGCCTTCCGGCCGTTCGCAAGGGTCCCATTTGAGCAGGTTTTAGTTCACAAGACCCCATTTCAAGCAAAATTTTGATTTTTAGCTACTTTTGTTGCCTACTTTTGGACAAAATTTAGTGTTCTCAGGTCCATTTTCTGATTTTCAGTTCACAAGACCCCCTTCCCAAGTCCTGTTCCTTTCATCAAGGTCCAAGTACGGCCCTGGGGGCCGCACACCCCTACCCAAATGACATTGAGTGACCTCCCCCGGTTTTTTATCACAGTAATAATTGCAGAGTTCTTAATTTTGAGCTGCGAAGCAAGCTCCGACAAATCGCCCGGAAACTTTGTTGTGTGTTCGTTCGTACCGTTCGTTACGGCAACAGTAAAATGATGTATCCATTGTGCTCTGTTTACAGCTGTCCCGGTAAATTTATTTTCCAATTGGCACGAACACGCTTATTTCTTGAATTACCAATACACAAAAGAGCGAGTTCGTGGACGCTGTTTCGGATCTACCAAGCTTCAAGGTCAAAGTTCTTAATTAATACACCGCGGTATCAGCGAAATAAGCGTGCTCGTGCCGATTGGAAATAATTACCGGGGACAGAGTGTAGACAACTGTAAACAGAGCATCAATGGATACATCATGTTAATGTTGCCCGTAACGACAGACGAACGAACACACTAACAGGTTCCGGGCGATTTGTAGGAGCTTGCTTCGCAGATCAAAAAGAGGGACGTGTGACGGAGACTCGGGGTAGCACATACGGGGGTGTCGGCTACTTTTGAGAAGAAAAGTTAACGGAATCGAAAGTTATACAGGATGAAATATTGACGGTTTATTATCTACAAAATGGAAACTACATGAGCTACAGGAATGACGAAAAGTAAGTACGAGGAACTTAAGTACACTCTTAATTGAAATTGTCAAATTTTCCGTTTCGTTTAATTTTGAACACTGTTTGGATTTGGGGGGGTTTCAGGGGGGTGACCAATTTAATTGTCGTATATGAAGTGGAAAGTGTGAAAATTCTTGTCCGAATTAGCAAATAAATCATAAATCTTTAACAAACTTTCCGAATCAAACAAACCGCAAGCGATGTGAGTGGTTGTCCACTGTATATCGAAAATCTTGCGATCGTGATTGGCCACCACCAGACTGTATAATTGGTCAGGTGATCATATGTTTGGACATGAAAAATTATGGCACTTGTTTAGTGCAGCAATGGGCTGCGTTCTCATGTTTTTATGCACAAACATTACTGTGTTATATTCACTGTTTATTTGCATAGTTCATGAATAAAAATGATAACACTTCAACCAAATTGCATGGGTATTTTTTCTTTTGGTGTCAAATTCCCCGATTGATTTTGAACCATTTCCCAAATGTGTTAAAATTTGACATAAAATATTCAATTTTGACACGGAAATATTCAGCTTGTTACTGATGGTTGTTTATTTCCCGATTTTTTTTCACACAATTTTTTTGATTTTGATTCGGATTGTGAGTTGTTCTAAAACTTTTCTGTGTCATTTCATTTTGCCATTTTTCGTGTCGTTTTGACCAATAATTTGTGGTTTCCCGGCGAACTAATTTTCCGTGTCAAATTTGACAATTTTTGTTGTCAAATTTAACAATCTAGAATAAGAGAGTATGAAAAAAAGTTACAATTGAGATAAAGTACTCGATGGAGTATACATAAACTACAGGATGAAGGGAAACTATATACGGGAGTTTGGAGAGTTATGATGTTTTATGAGGAAAGGATATAGGCCTAATAACAGAAACGGAAAGTGGGCCAAGACAGGATATCAGAAAATGTGGTAAAAAATCTAGGGGGAGAGGAGAAAAATGGTCAATAACACGCGTTGGATGTTGGTATGACGGAAAGCTACAGGGTATAGGACACGGGGGTAGTTTTGAGAGAAAAATATTAAAATCTACGAAAATTATACAAAAACATTTGACGTTTTCTGATTAGAAATACTGTAACTAGGCCTGTATGAGTTACAGGATATGGTGGGAACTTCGAGAACTTGGGATATAAAAAAGGTTACGAATACGGGATATGTTGTGACTCGGGGGTCTATAGCTAGAACATGCGGACCAATATGCCAAAATTTGCCCAGTTAATCATAGCGTGGGATGGTTGCAGCGGTGTAGCCACTGGTGGTCACTCTTAAGGGGGGTGGAATCGCTTCTGTGTCAGTAAGTGACCGCTCCTGTTTCAGTGGTCGTACCGTTTACTCAGCTAGCGGGAGCCCACGCGACGCGCGGGCCTCCGCTAGTATGTAATATGTTTTGGATATACCAATTCTTGAACCAGATATAAAAAAATAATTAAATCTGTTATATTATAAAAATCAGATCACTGTGCACAAGGGGCTCCATTTATTTGTGTTTGAAAGGTATTTCTGACCTTTGACGCCTTAGACGTTCATAACAACTACCATTCATACTTGGGCAAAGAGTCATGTGAAGAATTGACATTTTGCCCCATTGGCAGTAATATGGACAGGTATAAGTGATAGATGATCATACTTTGTAATGGGGAAAAGAGTAAGGAGAAAGTTTAGTTTCGGCATCTTTAGACTGTAGCGAAATTTCTAGAACAGACCACAAGTTTAGAGAAGTCAGCTATTTATAGGGTTGACTTTGTATTTTCGAAAATCCCATTAGCCAAGATCATGCTCGCGTATACTATATAACACCCTCAGAGTAACACCCCAACCCCTGAAATTTGTCAAGTTCAAACGATACATGGATTAACATTATGGGATATAATTGAAAGCAGAGTTTATTTATGCGTATTTTGACACCTCATGGGTGGGCGATCGCATCTCTCTTTGCACGTATTTAGAATCTTGCCATCTCCAGAAATTGTCTCTGCTCATCTTGATTGCCATTACTGGGAACCCCTATTTGAGGAAAGACGTTTACCCATTCACGCTGAACTGCAACTTAATTTGTGCTTTCAATATATTCTAGTCATGAAAATGGTCTCCTTGGTATGATTGCGGTCGTTGCCCATTTTGGTCTGTTTAACCCAATACCAGTTAGGAGAGAAGGATGGAAGAATTGGAGAGGGGTGAGCGAATTTAGGGTTACTTAGCCGACAGATATTGCGTATGTGCAGACAGAACAGGTAAAGTACACGTTTTAGGTGCTTTTTAGGGCATTACATAGTAACAATGATTAAATCTGATCGACATACATGTGCTCAAATGAATACAAATTCCAAGAAATGTCCTCTGCTATTGCTGGGGGGTAGCCGTTTGAAAAAAATAGCTTATCCTTTTTATGGAAATAGTATTGATTGGTAATTTTTACCGTTTTTCTTTTCTCATTTTCACCATATGTTTGGAAAAGTACATCTTCTCATAGATATAATGCTTAAAACAAGGGAAGAATATGCGAAGTAAATAAATGTATTTCTGATACTTTTAAAATTGTAACATGACGTCATCATTGACAGCCAAAACGTGAACATCTTCTAAAATACTTGACACCAAATACTTATAAGTATCAGCCTCAAATCGAAATGAATGTACAATGACATTAGAAATGTACTTTGAATCCTAACCAATGTACAAATACTTTCAATTTGTGTTAAATGCGCCAAAATCGAAATAAAACTAATATGGTGCAAAGTGTCAAAATACCATAGGATCTACATTTTTTCACATATATGCCACTCAATTTATAACTTGACACATTTATTTATCGGGATTATCTGTATCACTTGGTTATGCTCATAGGTACATTTTAATTGTTCATTGACACAATAATTTAGACTTGAAGGTAATATTTAGAAATTTGTGTGAAGATTTGTCTGAAGGACATTCCCCCACGTTTTTGGGATGCATATTGATTGACGTCATGTTACAACTTCTAAAGTATCAGAAATACATTTATTGTGTTAACAAACATAATCTAATACTTATGTTATTTTTTATCGCAGGTATTTGCTTTATAGGGCATATTTTAAAATGATTAGATTGACTCATTTTGCATTTGAAGTATAACTCAATGTTACAAGTGTCATACGCTTGTTCATTGGGTCCTATCGTATCTTTATTAACTACATAGTTTGATATTAGATTAGATAGATAATTTCATCTATGACAACGGCCATCGTGGATTTCTCAAAACGCCCAAGGGGGTGCCAAGGTGGCACCGGCAGATTCTAATTATACACAACCTTCAGGAAAAAAGGTTGTATATACTCAACGTTACGGTCAGGCCATAAACTTGGACCATATCTCTCCGACTTAAAATGGTCGATTGTTCAGCAAGTGTTAGTTAAAATTTGAAAGTGGTATGGTCATGTTATCTAGCGTAGTCAGAATGATGAGTGCAATACTATCAAGCATCGTCTGTTTTAAGGAGCGAGGTGTTTAATAGTTTGGGATCTGCCCTTGATGAAAGGAATCAAGGGACAGTAACTCAACCCGTTTGTACTGCCCTGAGGGGGGTGCCGTTAATCCGGTTTATTCAAAATGGCGAGGAGGAAAACACTGGAACACATCATCAAAGTAGTTTTTGGCTATCTCCTCCCAAAGGATAGCTAAAAATTCCCTTGATAGACTGTCACTTCCTGTTTAAGCATTATTCGCATTCAAATAGCAGCAGACAGAGACGATGCATTCCTGCGTTGAACTGCATTTGACTGTCTGCAAAGTATTGATGGTTCCACAGCAAAAGACAGCGTACATTTCTGTTTGCTGTTGTGCTTTCTGCCGTGGAGACATTCTTAAAGGTCCCAGGAAATGACGAGGATGATAAAACCTCTACCAAATTTTTACGGGACATTCCATTCCAATTAAACAGGGCCAGAAAAAAGAATATACTACAGTGACATCATTAGTTGAAACTATTGATTTTCAGTCAATATCATGAATAGATTCCACACCAGTCACCTGGAATTTTCTATTACTCCTGAAAAATCAAGTTTCACTAATGATGTCATACCAAACCCCAATAGTGAATGCTTATAGTCACCTCCGTGGTCGACTTGACACCAAACCACATCAATTCTTTGCATTTCCTGGAAACCTTTAAGCTTGCAATGGAAACTCAGTGTTTGCACAAGTCTGATCAAATACGTACAGGTGGCTTAGCTGAGCATGTTTCGGGTGCCCGTGGTCAAAAACCAACTGGGGCCCCTAGGTACAGGGTAGGCCCCAAAAAAACATGGATCAAAGACAAGTTCAACAATCATATGTTCGCACATTCAGCATGCACCTCACCTCCTCACTATACAACACCAATACAATAATACACAATTAACTTGAACCACAACAATCTTTATAGGTAACAACTGGAATCACTATAATAAATAACCACAAACTTATGTATAGTTGAAGACTTCTAAAGAATAAAATGCCTAAGATTTCTCCGGAAGAGTAGATGAATACTGTATGATTGATAGTCAGGTGGAAGTTAGGCACACAGCCTGAATGGAAATGGAGGTACAGGCCTTTTTCTATTGATAGATTTTAGTTCATTAGGACCTAAGCCAATAAGTTTTGAAGGTGTGCAAAATTTGTTACAGTGGCGATTTGTTGAAATCCCTAATATGGGTGGCTACCAGTGTCCAAAATCCAATAAAAACCCTTAAGTATTCGATTAGAGACAAAACATTTCCTAGTACTCCGGATGCTTAAGCACGAGAAAAGTGTGTAATGTAATGTTATCATACATTGCCACAAAATCCCAATATGGCTGCTCAAAAGTCAAATATGCTCTCGAAAATGATCTTAACTCCTCATTATACCTATTTATGCAAATGAATACATACTGACACCTAAACAATGTTCTGCAGGTGTTCAAATCTGTTAAATTGATCACTCTCTGCAAGTGTTATTTTAACACCTATAGAATGCATTTCCAACTCATCTGGACACGTCAAGTGTTCCGCACATTTTGCAGTTTAGACGCTTGATTCCAGTGTATATATGCAGCTTATGTTTTACATTATGAGATACATGTATTTGATCACTAAAGAACCCTTATTGCATTTCTCTGTAATGGAATTTTCAAAATTCAAGATGGGCAGCAAATTACGCCGCCTTTAAAAAATAGTAAAAACCTACATTATATGTGTATTATATGAGTTACATCAACTGTTATTAGTATAAAGGTGTAAATTAAGGGATGGGATAAGTCATTTGACCATGACATTCTTATCTGGAATTTCTGTTTGTTAACATGCAAAAATGTGGCTGCCTTTGACCGTCTTTAAAACCTATAAATCTACAAGATTACCATCTGTATTGTATTTGTTTTAAAACATCCAAACTGATTATTATAAAGTTAAATTAAAGTATGAGATGTATGTTTTGATTAATAACTCGTTATCTGGTAATTTGTTTTGGCAAAAATACTTAAAATTCAAAACGACGGCAGGTTAATATGAATATATGACAAATTGTAGGTTTTAACGATCTGAAAAAGGAAGCATATTGCCTTCCATCTTGATTGGAAGCTTGTTTACCCCTTGAAGTCAGATTGAGTCTACTGGGTATAGAGCGCAGTCGAATTATGACTATATCACAATACTTGATGAGGTATGGTTCATTGCCTGATGTCGGGGCATATTGGGTTTTAAGGTGGCCATATTGGATTGGATGGTACTGTTGTGATCAAATACGTCCACTAAACCGTCCAAAAAAACCTGGATCTAGTGCATAAAATTATGGCCAATTGTTGATATTGAATTCTGAGAGTGATAGGCGGCCATATTGGGATTAGAGAATGCCACTTCACGAAATTTTGCACACACTACAAAAATTATTAGCTTAGGTCATCATTGACAAAAATCGATCAATAGAAAAAGTCTTTACTTCCCTTTAAACCCCTTTGCCCACAATTCCTCCTGAACGCTAACATAATTTATAGTGATGTGCGTGGTAAATAATACATTGTTTTTCGTGTGGTTATTGAAAGTAAAGTAAAATTACACTGCTGCCAATAATGTTTTACAATGTAAAATTAATAATATTAAAAAAAAGAAAGACTCTTCGTTGAGATTTCCTTAATTATAACCGTAAATTGTATCAGTCCTAATGCTAATGTTAGATTCAGAATTAGGCTGTTTTAAACGGACCTTGGACCAAACAGATATCATTCGCGTGGGTAATTTAAAAAGAACATGTTACTCATTAAGGCTTTTCACACTGAGCGTGATCGATCGACTTTGCGATCGATCGCCGTTTTTGAAGACTAGCTGCAGCCGGTTTTCTGAAACTAGACGCGCAATGCCGCAATGCGCCTTAGGTTACGATGTAAAAGGTTTCCAAAAGATTTAATGACTCTGCTGATATCTCACGAATCATGCGAAACGTCTTTTTGAGGCATTTACGGCAGTGGTTGTGGTTGACTTTTTACATGCTGAGGTATACTACGGCCATCTTTTACATGCTATGCTTTCACCTTTGTTTGTTTCCTTCCTCCCCGCCACAGAAATTGTGATTTTCCGTTCATGAAATTGAACGGACCGAGTAAGGACATCGACATGGCGGATAGACTCTTACGTAAGTGCATTATTGGACGAATGGGCGCTGTTATTTGATGGAAGCACAACACAGCGATATGTGTGTAGAGTTTGTGGCGAAGTATTATAATGAATTTGTTGACCTGGTTTGAATTCCACAAAATAAAGCGATCGATCGCAAAGTCAATCGATCACCGCTCAGTGTGAAAAGCCTTAAATAACTGTAACAAGTATTTGGAAAAAAACTGTGCCCGAGGTCGCCATAGAACTAAAAATTAAAAACCAATGAATATAGATTATTTCAAAAAAAATAAGTACCAATATAAGACCTACGTTTTTTGACACTTTTAATTTAACCAGCAACAACTGGCAAAGAGTGTTTTGCCAAGTGAAAAACAGTGATAAACATGTTTTTTTTTGCCCTGAGGCAAAACTTGCGAAACAATGACAGAATTTCCTTGGAGAAGTGTTAATTGAATTTCATTTCATTTATTTATCATAATTCGATCAAAATAATCAAAAAATAGACAGTAACATTGAATGATGACCAAAGCACTACGTCTAATGACCAAGCAGGCAAAGTTCAAACACGTATGTGGCCCACCCTAAATTACTTAAAAGGATGTAGTCAGCGATAATTGCGAGAGAATGTAAAAATGTGGAAATTGCATTTGTTTTAACTTATAAAATCATGGATAAAGTGTGACAATTTTCCATATCAACTTGCTTTAATATGTAGAAATAAACCAACCCTAGTGAAAAAAATGAAGTATTTGAGGAAATTTGGTCATACCCGCTCCCGCAAATAGGACATACGACAACATCGATGACGTCTCAAATCTACAATAACAGCTGGTTGTGTTTACACTAGCACAGAATAAACAAAGATCAATAATGTTTGTTTTTTTGAGGTCAAACTATTGATCATGGTGCACAATATTATGCTTAAAATCTGGATAATATTCACCAAGAAAGGCTTTTTTTGATCTCAAGTTGGAATTTTTGATTCGCACATATAGAAATTAAGAATCGAAAAAAATACTGAATTGTCTTTAATACAAACGGAATTCAAGCTCACCACTTGCAGGTTATGTTTGCATATCCCTCCATGCCCAGAACAAATACAAAAATATGATTTTTGATTTTTCGATGTTTTCAGATTAGCAATCGCTCTAATCCCTTTAAGTTACGGTGCAAGAACAAGGACAAGGACCAATAAACAAGACAACATTAAGTGCATAAACAAGACAGACATGTGAGACAGACATGTGGCTATGGCAATTGGCTCATAGCCACCCCGTCACCAGTTGCACTGATAATTATATTAACTATATGCAGGAAGAAGACAATCAATGGAAAAAAAACAAAGAGATCAATATGTAGACTACAGGAACGACCAACCACCATTCCCGAGTCAAAGCGCGATAACACTGATTCCTCAGAAAAAAACAAGCATTGGAAAACCATGAATAACAACCACGCACTAAAACCTCTGATCATGGCACAATATTTACCATCACATGTGAAATGTCCCGTAATGCCACAAAGAATACGCGACATTGAACGCGCCGAATGCTCAAACGATATACAGACCACTGACCAGTACTAAAAACAATTCTTTAAGAGTAAAGTGATAAAATAAATAGGATTTATACATGTACTTATGCATTAATGGAAACAGAGTTGCAAAAAGGGGCATCAATAATTCCACAAGATAGTAATTTTAGTATTGAGCCTGCAAACGCATCTATAGGCCATGCTATACCGGGTATAATTTTAAACAACGACGCACCAACCATTGCTGCCCTATAGGCCTATATTATCAGTACTGACCATAACCAAGAAGCTTGACAAGGCAGTGTGAGTCCTGATACCAGAGCTAAAATGTAACATGATTGAAATTCCCCACGGCCTTGATGGACCTTCCATCAAGTCTGACATTTTTCTCTGTGGCCTTTGTCCCTTTATACATGATGGAACATGTTATCAATTACTCTTGAACACAGATTAAACTATTTACCAATTGAACTGGACTTAGATGTAGTCTAGTGCAAGGAGTATTTGACACCAGCTCTGTTTGAACCTGAACACACTGCATCTAGATGCTGGGATGGATGGGTGAGTTCTAGTTAATTATACAGGCAAATGATGAGTTAATTGGTGAAGTTCTAGTTAATAATCAGGCAAATGATTAGTTAATAAAACGGTGTAATGCAAGTTATGAACTGGAAAAGGAAAACATCCCTCCTGTACTGCTCCAGAAATTTACTTAAAATTAAAATAATAATAAAATAATAAATTGTTCTTAAAAGGCGGAAAATCTTCCGAAGAACTCATCAGCGCACAGTAAACATGAAAAACACTCTTGTCTCACCTAGTGTACTCTACGTGGCCTGATCACTTTCTCTTACCTACAGCTCTCCTATTTGTTACCCGCCCTTTATCTATCCCTGCAACATTTAAACCAAACTCCCATCCCAGCCAGTCTTGGCAGAGACTAAAGATCAAAGAAACGCTTTTTAGACATTTAAAACCCGCGATGATTTTGTTCGATATCTGAAATATTGCATCGCATTCCCACCCGACACTAACGCTCCAAAAATTAAAGACAACTATCAGTGATTTGGCTAATCAGAAAATCGAAAAATCATCAAAACCACAATTTTTGGCATGTATGTAACAAGTACAGTATCCTAACATACCCTGCAAATGCTAAGACCAAAAGCATAACCTAATAAGGACAGATCGGAAATTTGAGTCATTACTGTCCGTTCGGACACTTACTACCAACACGTATTGGATGGGGAATCGTAATCTTGGAACACTGCCGTTTTCTCCTTTTCTGTCATTCTTCAGTTGGAAAAAAGGTAACTTATGAGATTCTACAGCTTATTCCTTCACTTTGGAAGCTATTCCTCTAGCAAATTTCAATATTATTTAAATCGCTGATAGTGTCCTTTAAATAGTAAGTGGATCATTTTCGAAGATAAAAACATTTATGAAATCTGCCTGTAGATGACATCATAGAGCTAAATCTATGTAACTCTATGAAGACATAGACTTCAATGCAGAATCGAGCGTAGTGGTTTCTATCGCCGAGGTGAAGGGACCTCGGCAAAAAAAGACTGAATGCAAATGAAAGAAGGCTTCTTGCATAATAATTTTGAAAGCCCCGCCTCGAATTTTCAATTTTATGAAATACGTGTTAGATATGCTCTCTCGCTTCCTCCAATCTCTTAGAGCCCTTTAATCTCTGGGCCCAAATTCCCCATTTCTCTGCAAAAAATATTGTTACAACTGCAAAACTGGGTGTTATTCTAGAAAAACTAGTGATAAACTTAATGAATTGCCTGCAGGTGTGAATTTGCCATTGGGGTTCAAATTAGGCCCAAAAGCGATCCAAAATTTAAGTACATAATACAAAAAGTCACGGGCCCCATAACAAGGAATCATTGATCCAACGCATTAGGATTATGGTATCTCTAGCGGCCCTGGTAAATGGTCCTCGTAATTTTTAAATGCAGACTTTGCCTACTTGACATTTACGTATTAGGCATTCTAGAAGGGCCCCGGAATTATAAATACAGCGTGATAGCATTAGCCATGTTTGAAATTTGTAAAATCTTCAATCATAATTTGTTCTCCTCCCTCGTCCCTCCCCTCTCTCCCTCCTTCTTAGGACCCGTTTTCCTTCCTTCGCAGGGTCGTTGGTGGTGCTTTAATCTGAAAGTGCCAACTGGACTGTTTAATTTACCCACAATGCACTGTGGCCACTTTCCAGATATCCAGTTACAACATATTTGTGAAGAAATCGGATACGACGAATAAACGCTTTCTGTGGAAACGTGCCGTGTAAGCGTTATCGTGGTATTGATTCCGGGTTACAAACTCTGGTGGGGTTACTAAACCGGATTGTTTCAGTGGAACCGCCGAAATTTGCATCATACTTTAATAATGCAAAGCCATGTTTGCATAGTATGAGGTGAATGGCCAAGTAGAGTGACTTCAATGTCAGCCAGAAGGTTGACCGCCTACACGCCGCGAGTCTTGTGTTTCATCATTGTTTAGAATGAAACCATGCAGTTCCAAACGAAAAACTCCAGGTGGAAACGGGCGAGTATTTGAAGTCGGGGCGGTTCTTATAATAATTTACCGCTGGTGATTTTTTATGTCTTGTGGTCTTTCGGATAACTGCGCAAATCTAGATAATAGATTTAAACGAGCTTTATTCCGTAAGACTAACTGAAGCGGGTAAAATATCATCTAGGGGTAAAATCTATTATAACACACCTCGTATTACTTAGATTGTTTGCCGATTCATAGGGGCAAAGCTTTTCATTTTCAATGAAATAGTACAAAAAAATCACGTAAGTCTAACAATATTGAACCTTTGACAACGTTGACTATTCACCGTAGTATACATTAGAGTCAGTACTCAACGACCGTTTATAGTTTCAAATCTTATATAGGCAATTTATTTGGTCTTAAGTCTGGGTTGAACATTCAGTATTCAGACACTCCTGCCTTCTATAATACACAGGGCTTTGCACCGTACTCTTCAGAACTGACTTTGTTTGTTCTGTGGTAAAAATGGACCTTTTCTCATCATGACATCGTTGATTTTAGCAATTCGAGTTACCGTTTGGCTATGGATTCCATTACACACGAGAAAGAGATTGCAAACGTTCGTTCCATTTCGGATTGAAAACTTTGTTCCGCAAAGCATAATTAGAATATGAACAGACCTTTTCTTTCCAATTTTCGCCAACTCTCCGGCCAACTTGGCTTGGGAATGCATACTTTCAAAGCAACTGAAAAAAAAAAATCCCCCAACTTGTTCTTTTCCCCCCAAGGCTTTTTCTAGATTATCATTTGCCCAATGTGTATCAGCCCGTTCCGGATTATTTTAAGATACTAGGCCCTAATATGTTTACAACATTGCTGTCTATAACTTATAAGAATGTTTAATTTAAAAATCTGATCATTAAACTCTTTAACGATATGAATAATGACCTTTACCTCAGGTTCCTACCGTCGAAAGAACTTGGCTCTGAAATAAAACTTTGATCGAAGTCCATGCTTGTGATAATTGTCTAACAACAACGTGTTAAGTTTATCTATTGAACGTTCGACGACACATGGATATACACAATCTTTTTCTGCCAATCAACTTTCGAAGCCATTGGTAGTTGAAAATTATTTTTTGTTAACTTAACTTTATGAAAATGTGGGTGCTAATAATAATTTATTTCATCCGTCCCGGACTCCAGGCTTCATAATCCAAGAGCTGGTGATATTGAATATGGAATTCGTGTTAGGAGTACAGGTAGAACCATGCTCAAAAATACCGTATTCAATAGCCAGCCATGTTTGGTGGACAAGATAGACGCATTCCAGTACTACATACATTCACCTGTCAATGATCCCGGTATGCATCGCTAAACAAGTGAATCGATGACAGCTAATGTATTGTAGTCCCGATGTGCATGTTTTCACAACGTGTCTGGTGGCTGACGTCATAATGTAGAATACGATACGGTCCTATACTATTTAAGTTCATGCATGCTCTCTATAATGCTGATATTGATTAAGTCCCGACGTTAAAACTTGGTGGTGGTTGTGTTACTGATGAATACATGTAGAGTTGGAAGTCGTTGTATGTGAATTGTGATGTGAATTCTATAACACACTGGTAAACCAGCCTCGAGCTATCTCGCACAGAAAGTCATTAGGCTCGTCACAACTACTTTTTTGACTATAAAATGTCAAAGGGCATTCGTGATCCACACAGCCTCCTTCACCCCGACGTACCCACCACCCCTCAAAAAAGTGAAGATTTATCATCTTGACCGTCAAAACATTAGTAATAACCATGTGTGGCAAATCTGCAAATTCGGGGCGTCGGTCTGTAAGCAATTTCGCGATTTTTGTATTTTCTGTCTGTACAGAAATTACAGCACAGTGGCCTAGGGGACCTTGGGAATAAACAATGCTCATAACACAAAACCGCAAGATTCGGGATCAACTCAACTTTTTGTGAATAAGCTTTCCTCAAGGAGAGTTGTGGAGAGCCAAATCGTGTACCACACACCAACGCATTTCAAACGTAATAAACCCCAACCTCGTTGTCTAATAACCACCTCGTCTTCATGGGCAAATTCATTCCCATTGAAAAATGTGTGTTACCACGATTTGGCAGTCCCTATGGTGGTAGCTTATTCTTAAAATTCGAGCTGATCCCGATCTTGCGGTTTGTGTTATGAGTAATTGCTCGTTTCCTTCCCCCACGATCCCATAGGCTAATGTGCTGTAATTACTGTCCGTTTGTCCCTCTTGACTGCGAACAATCTTCTGACATGTTCTTCTCAGAAGTTCTCACACACTAGTCCAATTAGAACTAGTTCAATCAGACAGTCCATTCTTATGCACAACACATTGCAAGTTTCCTATAATTTTCCAGTTCTTTCCTAATAATTTAATACACGATTAATTTCAACATGATTTAAACCAATATAACACAAAAATAATATCATATTCATTGAATGTCACAAATTCCATGGAGGGCCATGTTTAGCACGAAATTACAACCTCCAAGAAATCGCTAAATAAAAATCGGAATATTTATACGGAAAATTTTAATCAAATTTGAATAGTTATAAAACGATACTCTTGCGAACAAAATGTGCAACTCTCATTTTCTGAAACGCAAGGTAACTGGAGATACGGCCCAGATAGAACATGGTTTTTCTATACAAACTTTCAATGGGAGCGCAAGAGTTGAGTAAGAGACTAAACGGAAGAAACTGTTACCATGATGAGAGTCTTCACAGAGTATGTAACGCATTGCGTATCGCAAGGGGTAATAGCCATTCATTGTGGAAAATATAAAGGCTGGTATTCTCAAAGGGGTCTAACTCTAAACCCAGTTAAACAGATTTATCTTCCCCCGTGAATTGATCTTTTTCTTTTAACACACACATACTCCGAGAAATGTGTGATGTAAAGTTGACAAAATTCTCACGAAACCGCCCCTCCATCGGCCCAGCCTGATGAAGTTCCTCACATGTTCTTCTATTTTTTCCAGAGTATTTTGAAATTCATGAAGGGAATAACCCTGAGTTACAAAAGGTATAGAAGTAATATAGTCCGCCGTACTCATAATCCGACTACAACGAAAGAATAGTGCACTCGATTCTGTTGACTCTTCCACGTCACATTAGTTTCACACGCTTTATTCCGTTTGTCGTCTATGGAGCCCGGCTGTGGCTCACGGCTGACTATAATTACTTTCACACCGGGTTTAAAGTAAAGTCGTCTCCTTTTTCGAGAATACATTTTAATCAATAACACGGCCTATTTTCTTATTGACGTTTGTGTGTTTTGTTGTGTTTTTTATAATCGCAGATGGACGATGGAGTGCCGTTTCTTGTCAGTGCTAATGTTGGCGGGGATAAAACATCCGGCGAACAACTATACAACTGCAAGGTTGCTGGTTACCTTTGGTAAGATTTTAGTTCATACTCCATAAAAATGTTCTACGGGTGCTAACGGACATTTTTAAAAGTCCAAAAAAGGCATGCACTCCGGAAATTAGGTAAGTCTTGCCGTCGGGAATATGAGACCATTAAGCTGACAACCAGCCTTCCCCTCGCTGTACTTTGCAATGATCGAAGCTATCGTTCGTTCCTTATGGAGAAAACTTCTCAAAATACTCCCTATGTACTAAATTTTCATGCCTAGAAATTAGCTTTGATAAACCCCATTTTTCAAAATTTGAGTATTATGCCGGAAATTAGTTGTTTCTGTGTTCGGTATCAATATACTTATCATTTAAAAAAATTAACATATCATCTCTTTATCTGCAGTTCTCCATAACCACCTGAGGTCTCTCGGGCCGAATGGTATTGTTAAAATACATATACTAGGGTGATATTATATTATTTATTTTAACTAACCAATCAGATGTTATCTAACAAGTTATATGATGTACTGAGCCTTCAGAGATACTGTAGGACAGGTCATTTACCGTGAACTCGCGAATGTATTTTGAATGTTCTCTCTCCTCTCTCTCCGTTTTTGCACTGTTTGATTCCTTTCCTCTCCTTGCTCTCTAGTCGACTTCCATTCTATCGATTATAGTTCCTACTACTCGGTCCTGCAATACGTACCTCACTTCTAATTTCGTTTTACTTTTCCAGACATAAATATCACTGCAGAAATTCATGACGCTGAAAAGGACGCGAAGAAGATAAAGGAGATGCACAAATAATAAAATTGCTGCAGCAGAAGCAGGTCGTTAAACGTTGACAGTTTTTTTCAATGAAGGTAAATGAAGTACAAACCCAAATGGGTTCACTTTCTTTTCCCTAAGGGGCGGCGTCAAACCAACCGTTCGGCGACCGCGGTTTTTTAGGCGGATGACCGTGGTTCATTGTTTCGAACAATAGAAATTGTTTGAACCGGAAAGAACCGTTGAAACCGACAACAACCGGTGGTTGAGGGTTGAAACCGCCAGTAACTTACAAACTCAGTTGTTTTTATTAGTTGATAAACTTAATTACTTAATTAAGTTCTTCGTACATGTATGTGAGAGAAGAGTCCTCCCCAATAGGGTCCACCTTAATACATATGTTTCGGTCGCATATAATGAAAAAAATAATACTGCAATCAATATTATTCATCTATTTTAAAATAAATTTCATTTTTTGAGCCTTGTAATTTGTGTGCCCGACCATTGGGCCCAATCTAGTTGCTAAGACTAAGTGAAATGAATTTTTACAGTTAAAAGTTGCTTGCCGTCAAAAGGGTAAAGTTGTTACTCTCCAGAAATCTTTCACGATTGTATAACGCTTTAAAATTATGTGAACAATCCCGCAAAACGCTTACATGTTATGACCTTTCGGCACGACGGGATACGACTTACCATAATTGATTACCTTCCCCCAGCGCCCAGTGTTTTTTTTTTTTGCGGAACAGTACGGCAGTTCTCCTTCCGAGTGCATAGGTTCGCTTTAAGCGAGGGAGTCTATACATGAATCGAGAGTAATCGTTTCTGATCGCTTTTCGATGTGTTTTGAAAGTGAGAATTAAGTCTTTTAAAGAGTTTCTTCTATATGGGTAAGTTTTAGTGTATCTAAATCGCCTATTAGGAAACTGAATGAAATTAAAAAATCAAGTAGTTGAGAATTGAAATATTGGTCTAAAGTTGGCGATGGCTGGAGAAACGACATGTAATCCTACGCAAATGGAGACACAAACAGACACACATACATGTCACAGACACACAATCCCACCCACCACACACATCCACACCCGCATTCGACAACGCAATACACCCACACACATCTCACCATACCCTGAACCCACACCCTTTACCAGCCACCACTTAAACCAAGAACCGTTTTGCCAGTTTCCATATAAAGTACCAAGTTATTGGCAGGAAATAAACCCGCAGAATTATAATGTTGATTAATTAGTCTACCTAAACCACGGACAATAGAAAAAATGATTTTGATATTATTTCAAAATGCATCAGGTGGAATGACGCAAATAACTCAACTCGTGGAAGCATTTGCGGAGACAGGAGGCAATCTTGTGTCAGATATACCCCCGGTTCTATCGTCTTCGTGGTCCGCTACTTCTGCAAAGAATCCTGCAAAAGCTATTGCAAATGTATAGAAACCAGAGTTTGCAGAACACACTCAAAGCCACTCTGGTCAACGAGAACCTTGGCAAACGTGTGTTTCAAGAAATTGGAATTAACTGTCACCCTGAGAGAAAGTGATAAGAGAGGAATGAAGTTTCTTGTCAAAAAAGGTAATTTGAATCGAAAAACCAATTAACGAATTAAGCAAAATGACGTCACTTTGAAGAGCGCCCCAAGTTTCCAAGTATTGACATCTTGCACAAGTATGTTTGTTATTGTCTTAAGGAAAAACTTATACCGTGCGAACGAGAATGCTCACAAAAGTGCATATTTATCATAAAATAACGGTTTGTCATTAGAATTGGGATTCCCAGATTGTACTTAACGCAGAGCGGGAAATGCTTAGTTTATGTCCGTCCATGCTTGCAATACATGCCCATTAAAGAAAAGGACCTCAATTGGACTCTGCTTGAACCAATAAAACAACTGTAATGGATGAGAGTAGACCCGTGTAGGCGCTATTTCCCGCTATGGCGCTATGGCGCTATTCATAGTGGAAGGCCCGTTCCAACAGCCGTTGAAATAATATCGGAGATCTCCGTATTATTCTAAACTACAAAATCCTTCGTGTGCGCAACACATAGACATTTTCGAGCCCCTAACAGTCACAGTATAGTTTATAGCCAGTACCAATACAACGTGTAAAAAATCTCAAAATATTAGTTGGAAATTTGGGGGGCGCTCTTAAATTGTGTTGTTATTGCTTTAAAGTTACCGTCGTGTTCGTGTACATGTATAATATCTAAAATGTTTGTGTAAGTTGTTGTGGGGGAGAGTGGGAGTGGGTATTAACAAACATGTTTGAGTCGAACATCTTGACAGAATATTTATGAATGGGTGGTATGTTAGACTGCAAGACATACTTCTCATGTCCTAGTTTGAAGCTTCGTGTTGCAACGACTCTGTGTGTACCCTTGAAGTGCAGTTGGGAAGTCCACAGTGTACTGAAGTAGTGGTTACACAAAGGAAGAATTTGCGTGCAAAATTGAATTCTCTTGTACCATACTTCATAAGAAAAGAAAAGAAGGACGAATTAAACGGACACATTGTCATGAAAAAAAACATAATCGACCATTCATGACTGGACCCTTACTAAAATCCATTCCACAAATTTGAAAACAATTTGGATGTTTACATCTGTAAAAC
>JAMKCH010023730.1:0-76995 GCA_023653785.1 Ophioderma brevispina
CCAACATCTCTACTGAGGCAACTAAAAATCTTGGCCCATTAGCCAAAGGATTGCTTCTTGAGCTCTACACAATTGCTGCCTTATTTCCCACAGGTTCCCAAAGATCTGGAGGAAAGCCACAGGTTATGGCACTCCTAAGCATGGGAAAGATCCATCCAACCCAAGGCTACAGACCTTACACTCCTTACCATACCTACAAGTTCTTGAACGCCTCCTGCTCACTCGTATCGCACCTGGGATAGACGAACACCCTCATACCCAGAACAAGCAGGTTTCGCTTTCGGCCAGGCAAATCACAAAAGCCAATTATCACCTAACGCAACACATTGAGATGGTTTCGAGAAGTGTATGGTAACCAGAGCTTGTGTTCGTCGACCCTCTCAGCAGCATCGGCACTGTTATCGCGCCCGATATCAAATCTCAAATATCTTGGCAAGAGTTTCGAGCTGGTTGCAGTTAGTCAACTTCAGTCATATCTGAGTGACAACAACCTATTTACCGAAGCACAGTCCGCGTACCCGACCACACCACCTTACCGATACTGCCCATAACTCTATGTCCAGAAGAGTATTCGTGGGCACTGGTGATAGGAAGGAAGCTCTTCTGGTGCTGCTAGATTTCTCATCGGCTTTCGACACAATTGATCACACCATCTTAATTCAACGCTTGTCATCCAGATATGGAATTTCAGGGACAGTGTTGAATTGGTTTCCGTCATACTTGAGGGCCGTACCCAGTCTATTGTCATCAATGATCCATTGTCTGATAACCTGTGACGTGGATTGGGAGTCCCTCAGTTTTCTGTCGCTGGAGACCAATTAATACATTTTGTATAGTGCACCCCTTCAAGACATTATCACTTCAACCTGGTGTCAACACTGTTATTTATGGTGATGACACTCAAACTGTTTTGAACTTCAAATCGAAGAATAGGGCGGAACGCTACTTTTCGTCGTCTGAGAATTGTAGAGTCAGTGTTAAAAATTTGAACTGTAACAATACGCTTGTCTTAAACTACGCGAAGACGAACTGCTCCATTGTCACATCCTCGCTTCATTCCCATGCCGTTTTCCCCAGCCCATCGCGACTATATTGGCCCGTCTGTCATCAAGTCCCTTCAAACCCAGCCTTAATCTTGGGGTCACATTTGATTCCAATTTTATTAATGGATTAACACATTATTACAAATGTCCTGCAAAGCCCATCTGTTGCCTTGCGAATCCATGTCAATTAGGCCATTCTTGATAAGACACTAAACAACACAGCAACTCTCGTCCACGCTTTTGTCACTTTGCGGTTGGATTCGTGCAATTCCATCCTCTTCGGTCCTACCACATCTGACATTGCGCGGTTGCAACGTATTCAAATTCCGCTGCTCGCTTGTATCTTTTTCGCACATCTCGCCACGATCACATACTCATGTTTCCTCAGGCTTTACATTGGCGTCCAGTCATCACAACGCGCAGTTTACAATTGCTTCTGCTTACATATAAGGCTCTTCACATCGTGCTCCAAAATAATATGTCATCAATCATAATCCCCGACAAAACCGGTCGAATCTTCGCTCATCTTCACAACAACTTCTTTCTGTTACCCTAAACCCCGTACCCAATTCTATGGTGATCGAAGCGTTTGTCACTGCAGCTCCCCAATTATGGAACAAATTACCGGAGCACATCAGATCCGCCGCGTCCGTCGCTATCTGTCAAGTCCATTACTGAAAACTTTTCTTTTTTCATAATTTATGTGTTTTTATCTAAATGAGTATCTAAAATGGTGTCTATACAATTGTACATCTCTTCTGTTTTAGCTGTCTTAACTACCATTAGTATATTAATGTTTAATTTAAATTTTTGCTTTTTTTAAGTTTTTTATTTTTTTCTTTTTTAAAACATTTGTTATTACGTTGTTAGGTGAATGTAAGCGCTTTGAGGCTTGCCTACTGCGCTAGTATAAAGGTCTTAATATTTTATTATTATTATTATAATCACACACAGGTGCCTACTCCATAGATCCTGGAAATTACCAGGGACGTCCGCGTGACTGATGCTTTATCCGTTGTATTGGCTGGCTACGGATGTTCTTTTTCGCTAGGAGCGAAACGAGCCGATGGCGGATGCTCAAGAATGGTCTACCACAAGGGAGTTTGCTTGCACCTCTCCTGTTCAAAATACCAACGACCCACCGAGAAGTGTCAGAATCCGTCGTTTCATGTTTATGCAGATCGATCTGGAATACGCACAAGAAGCCGACTTCACAGTTTGTTGAAGAGGAGACTCTCCAAAGCTTTGGAAGAACTCGTTATTATGAGGAAAACCACCTACGTGCAAATTCATCAAAGGCACAGGTGGGTGCTTTCAATCTACGCAACCGTGAAGGTAAACGTTAGCTTAAAGTTATCTGGTCTGGAACTCCCCTGTAGCACTGTGATAGTCCTGTTACCTAGGAGTCACCTTGACCCGCACTCTCTCTATACGACCCACATTGAGAAGACGAAGAGTAGTAAAGTATGTTCACCGCAAATAACATCTTGGGGACAACTCACTGGCACAGATGGGGGGGCTGTTCCACTTACCCTAAGATCGACGCACTTGCCCTGTGCTAACTCATGTGCAGAGTATGCCAGACCATGTATGGGAAAGATCGACCCATGTCAAGAAGCTTGATACAGACCCGTTTAAAATGCCCTCCTGACGCGCTTATCACCGGATGCCTCCGTCCAACACCAACGGACAACTTAAACATCCTAGCAGGAATTGCTCCACCAGACAATTTCGTCGTAGCGTAGCTGTTAGGGATGTAATCCTATCACTAAATAGAAGCAGTAGTAATGACTCAAATAAACACACCACAACGAGCTTATTTGTTTCCACTCGTGTTGTCATGTGGAGTAGTCCTGCACTCGGTGCCATCCTATATTATGAATTAAATAGGGCTGACATCCTGAAGGACACTACATCCCTCCTATATTTTGGACAAATACCAAACTTCCAAATGACATGCAATATCCAAGGAATGGCAAATATTTTGTTGTACTGAAACCAAAATGTTAAAGTGTCCCTTCACCATTCAGCAGCTATTAGTATACTAATAATATTCTCATGTCAATTCCTCCCCAAATCTTTTAACGTACATTCCATTGCCCTTTCCTTTCTGGAGAAACTGGTTAAACAGTTCCTGAGCTGTATGCTTTTCTGAAATATGACTACGCTGATTTTTTTTTGGTGTTGTTAGTGAAACAGTCAAAACAAATTTAAAGTTAAACTTTAAAGAGTAAACACTTTCTAAGCTACAATGTGGCCCATGTCTTAATTTGTATTTAAAAAAAAACAAAAATGACCGAAAAATTAACTGCACAATAAGTACAAGATCAGCTCGGGTGCGATGTGTAATGTGGAGGAAGACGTCTTGCAAAAGTTGACTTGAAGCACAACAAGAAAGTCTGCATGGACAAAATGCTTCACGTTCTGAAACTAAACATCAAATTACACCCTTATATTTACGGAGCATACATTAAAGGTCCATTTAGCAAAATTCTAACCATTTATTTTTGTGGACAACATGCGTGGGAACAAGGTTTTAAATTTCACCATGATTTTTTTTCCACTTTACAGTTTCATAAAACAATAAAAAAAAAAGGTGCAGTATGTGGGCTCACAGAAGTGGCATTACTTTTACAGTTCAATGCCATGGGGAGCAGTTTCAAAAACAATTGCCCCATTTTATGGTGTATAGCAGCAACATAGTCACGAATCTTGATGGACGCTGTCTGTTTCGACGTGGATTGCGTCTCACATGTGGCTCTGCCAACGATGGAGGATCTGAACTCTAGTTCATCTGCTTCACATAGGTTTGATTCATCATCAGATAGAGCTCACGCCTTTCATCTCAGGTACTTCACCGTGGTAAAGTTTGAAGTGTGACACATTTCTGGTGATGAAATGTTGATCATGACGCGCAGTAACCATGGTGCCTTTCACAGCAGTGACTTCATACAACTGAGTTTTGTACGGAGTAGCAGAGAATTGTTCAGGTTCTTAACAAGCACCTTTTGTCGCCTACTTTATGCGCTTGTGCACTACCACGCTTTTTGTCAAGCAATAATGCTTGATCTGTTCGCTTGAGTTCGCTATATTGTTTCACAGGGGTGAGACAGTCGGCAAAGAGTTACAAAAAACGTCGGCTAGCACCAGGGATGCTGGTGAGCAACTTTGAGTGCTTGTGGTCTGGTCTTTTGCGCGTAATACGCAAATAAGCGTTCATTCTTGTCGCCAGCTTTTGCGCTCAGTTTTCCTGTTTTAGCAGTGTATAAACATTCTTGAGGTTCCTATCATTCGTCTACATCGCCATTCGCTGCTTGGCCAAAGCGGCAGTGGACGTTCCGAGCGGAAGCCCAAGTGACTTTGGCAAAACTGCGCCAACTCGCACCAGTAAAGGGGGGGGGACCATATCAGACTTTACACCTTAGGAATAGCATGTGTGGAAAAGATAGTGTCTAGTCTTGGAATCACAGCTTTAGCACTGGTAGAATGAACGATTCAATAAATGGGAACCTGCTGTAATCCTCAATCACCACAAGGAATATATTCACCAGTAGGGTAAACTCTTGAAATCCACACTGACCTCAAGCAAAAGCTGCTGTGTGAAGTTCTGTCATTTTAGGGTCTGTTTGGCCGCTTCTCTGGGACCGTTACCTGACAGGCCAAGCAGTCATTTTACAGTCTGTTCCACCAACTTGTCCAATTCCTGTGAACCAGGACCTTCCACGTAACAAACTGTTTAGCTTTACCACACCCTGGTGACCTCGGGGGCAATATTCACAACAACTTCTTGAAGTGATGCAAGGAACCACAATACGGTGATCTCTGAGGAGAACACCCTCAGTAATGTTTACACTAAGCTCATCCGACTTTATACAAACTTTCTGTTTGGTTGCTTCTGCTGTAGTCTGAGTACGGAAGTTGTGCCAGCTGTTTGTCTCTATGGCAACCATGCATTGCTGATGAAGTACTGGATCATTCTATGTTTGCCTCTCTTATGTCATCTATAGAGAGCGTTCTTTGGTACTGCATGAATGGTAATAAGTTTACAAACTCCTAAGCAACACTGGTCTCATGTTTAGTCGAATGTGTTTGTTGGAAGGGATGCATCGACATGTAGTCAGGCGGATTTCAGTGTGCCTTCTGATATACAAGTTCAAACTCATACTCCTGTAACGCAATAGCCCAATGTTCTATGAACGCCGTGGCGGTATAAACGTAGGACGATGAAAAGCGGCGCCGAGGTTTGTGGCTGTAACAACCATGAAAGAACTTGCCATACAGTATAGATGGAAAGTGCACACAAATTCCCCCAATACACTGCCAGGGCCTCTCTTTCCGTCTGGAGTAACTCTTTTCTACTGGTTTGTCCAAAGATTGCTAGCTAGACCATCACTGAACTACTACCGTCATCACCAGGTTTTGTTACCAGAATGGCACCTGGGCCAACGGGACTAGCATCACTTGTAGTTGTGTATGGTTTGTGTGTCAAAATATGCAAGTGCTGGTTTGCATTGTGTGTGTACTCTGGCTAAGTTCTGCATGGCTGTTTCGTGTTCCTCCGTCCTGCCCATGGAAGTTTCCTGAGAAGACTCGTAGTGGATCTGAAATAGTTGCTAATCCAGGTGATGAATCTGCCCAGTACGTAGCCATCCAGAAAGCTTTCAACTCTTCTTTGCGTTTGAGGTGAGTGTCTGCCAGCTGCAAGGCTTCAACTTTGCTTGAATCATGTGATATGCCTTGACCACTGAAGACATGCCCAAAGAATGATATGGTATGCACACGTAAACTCACACTTTGCACGGTTCAATGTGACGGTTTTTCTCGCTGGACGTGGAGGGCATAACTCGCCTCTCATCATGTTCAGATGGTTACATCCCTAGACCAGAATGTCATCACTCATATTAGCACCCGTTATTAGCCCTCAAGAAGGACTGTATATATTATGGAACAATTCAGCGGCAATATTGATGACAAAGCTCAGCCTTTTGAACCTAAATAGCCCAACATGCCTAGAAGAAGGACTGTGATAGAGTCGTGGACTCTGGAGGCTAACTCAATCTGGTGATAGCCAGCGTTTAAATCTAGCTTCGTAAACACTTGCTCGTTGAGGCATTGTGATGATGTCATCAAGGGTTGGTGTCAAATGCCGTTCACGAGAAATTGCCGATTTGCCATTCTCATGTCACACCACACATACGGATTTGACCATCTTTCTTGTTGACACCAGTATTGGTTGAAATTCCAAGGGGTTCGCTTCATCTTTCACCGGCTCTATAATATCCAGGTGCTTGAAGTTTGCACACTTCTGATTCCATGTTACGCAGGTGAAATGGGATTCTTCGGTGAGGTTGTGCAACTGGCATAATTTCATCATTAATGGCAGCTTTGCCTGATGCAGCAACTTTCCAAAGCCCTTAAACTGTCACTATACTGATGCACACAGTTGATCACCTGGAGCGAATCAAAATTAGTATGTGATTGTAGCAAACCCAATAGTGTGCCGGTGTCATCAGCTAAAGGTAATCTCCTGACTCCACAAATACACTTCACAATGTAAGGGTTGGGTTGTATGAGATTTGTTGTAGTAAACATGCCTATCATCGCTAGGGGTGTTTTGCTACCGTACGGGTATTTAAACTGAGCTTTTGGCCTCTGTAGATTATGGTTTCTGTGGTGAACAGTATTATATGTTCTGTGACTAATCACATTAACCGAAGCACCTGAGTCACAAAAGGCGTGTGACCCCTTCTCACCACCCATCACAACATCAAACACAAGGTTAGCTTGGGACTTACCGCCAGCCGACAACATATCGTCATCACACTTGAGCCTGAGAGATTTAAAAGGAGGGACTTATTTGTATCTGTGACATGTATCTGCAATGATTGACCCATGACCAGACTGTGAATGTTGCAGCGGCGTGCAAATGATTTCTTATGCATGCATTGACAGCGCTTACCAAAGCAGGACATGCTGGCCAGCCGGCATGTGCCATGAACCACCACACTGGTAACAAGATTTGCATGTGAATGCGCGCGATGCTCGCACCAGGTTAGTTTTGAGCGCATAACCACCTGATCTTGTTGATGTGACCTAGGTCTATAACTCTTATTACTAGAACTACCAGTCCTATTACCCGCTGTTTGTGTTTACCAACTAGCAATAGCCGTAAAGTTGACGCGTGGCATAGGCAAGCTTGAATGGGCCGTAGACTTTTCCATTGTGGACGCTTGCGAATCAGCAAGTCATTGACACGTGCAGGATATCAATGATTTGAGTAAGGGTAAGGTTGCTCTGAGTGCTTTACGTCGCAAACCTGCAGACCGACAACCTCGCAGTATCGAGTTTTTCTGTCACTTATCTTTGTCAGCAAAGGTCACAATTACACTGCCAATTGTTGTAAAGCGTATGAATGAACGGCCAACAAATTGACTCCGTCAAGCTGTTTTCGTATCACCAAGAGACACCTGTAGTAGTCTTTATTGTTCTTGGGTTCAAAGTAGGCATTTAATTTTGCTTTTGCTGTTTCATAGTATCCCAGTTTCAGGGAGTGTGTCAAGATTTCACACACTTCTTCAATCTTCACCACAATAGTACAACAACAGAGCTCGCTTGCGTTTAGTATCAGTTTAAACATGATTGATGCGGTTAAACACCGCTCTAGAGACTAAATATATTTTTTCTCGAGTGCCCAACCTTGTAGAGTCGTGAACATCAAATTTGAAATGGCTTTATGTGCACTCCAGAACACGTCGGTTGTGCATCTGCCATGGCGGTAACCCATGAAACAAAAAGTTCACGTCACTGAAGATACTACGGTAAAAATTCACAAATTTATTTACCATACAGTCCCAATGAATCAAATACGTTTGCAGACATGCCCGGGGTTTTTCCTGTAGTCGCAACGTTAGGTGATGTACCTCATATCACTAAATATAAGCATTCAGTAATGACTCAATAAACACACCACAACGCAGTTATTGTTATGCTTGTTTCACTAGTGTGGTCATGTTGAGTAGTCTATGCACTCGGCTCTGACATCCATATATCTCATTAACATAGGGCTGGGACATCCTGAAGGAAACTTTCTACCCGGTAGCGAGCATGCAAGAGCGTATGCTGCCAAGTATCCAAAATGTGTAAGCACACACTATGTCTGGACACGAGACCCCCCCTCTGCTGCCTTAATCAGCCCCTCTCTGTGACAATCTAGAGAGAGTTTCTTAAGCAAAGTCCAACACATCTTGGCGCTTACAGTCTAAGTGAGTCGCCTTGTGGAAAATAAGACTGCACCATAAATACCCATTCCCATAGCAAATCCATAACACGTTATTGGAACCCCCTGGGGATGCAGACTCACCAAACCTGCGCACCCGCGATGACTCCTCATGGGCGCGAATGGCGACGGTCTCAATAGCATGAGAACCCAGACATGGCTAGACTACCAGGTTCTTTGCCGAAGCCGGGGCTATCTGAAGCAGTCAGGATCACCTACCTGTGTTTGTTTTGGAACCAGCCGACTCACAGATATGAGGACACCTCTTTGGTCTGCCCCACTGCCCCTGTGTTTAGAACCAATGCACAAACAAGGACATGCGGGGAATTAAGTTGAAGCAGCCCAGACGTTGTACCGTTTCTCCCTCCCCCTCTGGTCTGGTATAGGTTTTTTGAGAACCACAGTGTTTGGACACACGAAAGAGACTAACAATATTAAATAACCATATTCGTTGTGAGGCACTTTTTATATCCTCCGACCTAATTATTACCAAACAAAAAACAGCAAAATGATTTGCCATCTGGGTGATATAAAAGGTCCTAAATTCCCAAGTAGTTGAAAGGAGCAAGATTGTAAATGACATCTTGCCAAGCAATTATCTAGTTAGTCACTTGTGATTTGTTAAACTAGCCCCACAGGGGCCGCCGGTAAAACATGCAGAGGCTCCCCGAATTTTGTTTTCGCTTCTTCCCCTCCTTCCCTTCCCCCTTCGCGTTCCTCCCCCCCGCGTTGCACCCCATTTTTCTCCGCCGCACTCCCATGAAGCCACCTTCCTTTTTTACATTTCCGCGCCGTTCGATACGGCGTACTAAACCTGATCCAACCATCTCGCTAATCTGGCACACCGTACTCTCTGGTTTGTGTTTATGGTAGCTGAATCTACCAGGATACCGGGCTCTCGGGTTCGCAACCTCGCGATACTGTTATTATTTTAAAATATATAAAATTCACATATTTTTAAGGCTAGAAGGAAAAATGTTAAGTCCAAAGAAAGAAACCTTTAGAAAGTAAGAAAAAATATTTTAAGGCTGCCCTTTGATCGTTAGGAGGGAGACCTGATCCGGGAGCACACGTGACGTGCGTGGTCAAAAACTACACCGCGTGCAATTGGTTTGCATTTTGCCCCGTTCGGTTCAGTGCAAAGGCAGATTTCAGCACGCACGAAACGCAGTTTTTGTTGGACAGAATAGAACACGCTCCCTTTTATGTGGCAGAATGCGCAAAACGAGCGTTTCCCATGAACAGGAAAAACAACAATGGGCAGAATGGCCAGATTGAACGAAGAGACAGTAGAAGGGGACTTCGGAATGGGCTACGAAAAGACATAAATAGTCTGGAATGCCGGCCGACAAATCAAGTAATGAGCAGAAATATGGCAGCATTATGCGGCAGGCAGAAAGGCAGCATAGGCATTGATGGGCCCCGGCCATATATTATTTTGCATGAGAGGGGGAAAGTCAATACGATCATCCCATGTCAACAACCCGTTTGACAATACTAATTGTTACCGAATAGTTTAAAAATGGTAAACGCCATCCCGTGTACGAGCAACTTTTTTGGTTCTAATTACCACATTAAATTTACGCATTTAGTTCCTAAATGGCCCACATTTTAGCTGTCTTATGAGCGCCTGTACTAGTAAGGATCGTGTCAGGACAACCCTATTTAATTAATAAATTTCATGAACTCCCCCCACCCCCCATGTCAAAGGAATCATGCCACTGAAGGGCAGGCTAACCCACCCCAACATTTATTTTTTTTCCGTTTTCTCGGTTACCCAATCACAATTTCAAGTGAGTTTTGCTAATTGTCTGATTTATGAATACGATTCTGTGATCTAAAAAAATTTCCAAATCCGCCACACACGGGCTTCATCTTAGAACCCCATTAAATGTTAGTTGTTCTGGGGACCCTCCCCCCCTAGAAACCCCCCCCCCCCCCCCCCGCGGGCAACTCTAACGGAATTGTGGAACACCCCCAAATCCAACGGATATATTTACTAATTAAAAAACAAAGGTAATTATTCCAGCTTGGGTTTTACTTTGCTTCAGACTACTATAACTTTACAGATTGGCCACTTAATTAAGAACTAATAATACTTAATATCACACCCCCTACCCCTTTTACATGCTGATAGAATCATTTTCAATTTGTCCATTGAAGGTTGCATCTAACGTGTAAGCTCTATGGGGAAAAACCTAAGGCTCGATTTATGAGGAAAAATACAACGATGGTATAATTTGGATATATTTGCCCACCCTAAATGATTATTTTTAATTGGTTATCTTCCTAGAGTAGACATACTGTAATTATTTTGGTTCCCCACCCCTTTGATTTATTGGAGTTAGTTATTTGGTGCTGAGATGGAAAGGGCGCAAACACTCCTCTTTCGGAGATTCAGTGACACGTTCAATTGGGCATACGGTTTCAGAGGTCACAAGTGGGAGATTTCAGTTTGTACTTGTGGGTATGTGTGTCTTTTTTTCGGCGATCTCACCATCCTTCTTTACTTGTCGTTCAGTCTCATGATTTATTCACAACTACCAGGGGAAAGTGGTTTCTGGGTTGCGGTGTCCCTAGGACTCCACCCCCCCAATGGGATATCTAACGGAAGTTTTGTTTAGCTTGGGCACGTAAGCTGTTAAGGTCCTCCTTTATTCCCCTCATTTTGCATTGTAGTGCAGTTAGCTGGCCATTGCTTATTGTTACTACCAAAATAGCCGTCAATTTGTAATCCACCCTCCGCCCATAGTGGGCAGACAAACGCAATGCATTACTGCAAACAAACTTTTAGTTTAACCTTTATTGGCATAGCAGGAAGGGTTGACACTGCCATTAAATCGACTTCGATAGGAGTGCAGCCTGGAAGTGCACTGTGTGTAAACATTGCAGTAAAGGTCCGCTCAAATTCCACTACAATGTAGTGCAGTCGCGTGCATTGCCTCTGATATACTGACAATGCAGTAACGAAACCACAAAGTACCAATCTAGTTTTAACTCGACAATTGGAAGTTGGTTGCATCAAGTTGTAGCAGACACTTATGTCGGTCGATATGTATAGTGTCAGTGCTCGCAAGCACTACAAACTGCATTGCCCAGTGGAGAACCATATGAACGGACTTTACAATTACTGCACCCAGCCATCATGAACGTGCACAGTGCGAAGGTATGAACCGGACCTTTAGATAGGGCAAGAAAACTGCCGAGAGTAGCAGTCAGGACGAACCTTACCGACGTTTCATTAGATTTTTTTATTAACCGTCAATTTGTTCTATACTTTATTATTTGTTTTTGTCTATGTGTTGTATTTTTTCATGATTTTTAAATCGCACAATTTTTGCTCTTTGTTGTTTGTTCTAATTTTTGTTTTATTGTACCACTCTCTTTACTTCATCCTCTCAGTACTTTCTTTTCTGAACAAAAGTACTGAGCAGGTAAAGTAGCTGCAAGTCCAAATTATACCACTTTAACGGCCTATCGTCTTGTTTGAGAAGTGTCTTCGCAACTGTATCCTAAACTCCTATAGAACCACGCAGTCTACTATGTTAAAGAGTGTAATGTATTATACGTATGCAAGGCATTTTCCGGTTGACAAATCAGGTGTGGTTTCCTATATACAATGCGAAATAAGCGGTGTTCACGCTGCCGGATTGGAAATAAAATTATTTTCTCGCGGACAACTGTAACTGCGCCCCCCCCACTCATGGCATACATCCCCCATTTAATGTTACCGTTTTCAACGTGACGGCGACAGACCCGGACCCACGCAACAAAATATAAGAGCCTTTACAGGGCCCCCCGACGTTCCGCGATTTGTGTAGGAGCCTTCGCTTCACGAAGCTTAAATACCATTACATTGCAACAGAACACTTTTGTTTATCAAATTTTAGAAATTGCTCTCACAGACATAATGTGTCAAAAGCCTAGAGGGAAATCAACACAACTGGAAACAGGTTAAAATTTAGATCTTTCTTCTTTCTAGTGGGTGAAATTCTGCACAAGCCGGTCTCATTAGTGTAATCTTGGTACCGGAGGAAATGAGTTGATGTTTCCTAAACCAATACAATCTTTACGGGTTACAGTCCATCCCCTTTCTTTTCCCTCACAATAAACATTGGGATAAGAACAAAAAACACTTTTTACACTACCCAGTGACAAATTTTCAGTCTTACGTGTCATGCATTGTATTAATTCTACCACCAGTCACCCCCTGGAATTTTTCTTATAGTCTCTGAAATAATAGTTTTCACTTATATGATTGTCCATCACAACACAAATTATGAATGCTTTTAAGCCCTCCTGGTAGACTGTGGACAAATCAAAAAAACTCACTTATTTGCATTTCTCTGGACTTAATAGGGGATTTTTAAAAGTTTGCATAACGGGTGTAAAGGTCATCCGGGGGTAATTCTTTCACAGAGGGATCCCAGGTAAACTAGTCTGACATAATTGTTTTGTTTCTAGTCATATTCCTACATCAGAAAATGCATCTTTTCATTGATTTTCGCTGGTTGCATACTTTGACCATTTTAGTACATTAGTAGCTTAAAGCATTTATTAAATTCCCTCATTGGATATGTAGACCATTTTTTTACCTTGACTTTCGATTATATTACGTGCCAAAGGCTGCAAGTCTTAATTCTCCTGGTTCCTTTGGGACCCCTGATATAATTTAGGAATGTGAGGACTCATTTCCACCAAAATAGAATAGGACGCAGCGAAAACTGTTACCCCAAGAGGACTTGAACCTATTTTATAACTACTTTAAATTATAGTTACATTACATATTCTAACCCAACATGAGCCTCATTCAAAACTTAAACATACACGACTACACCTTTTAATCATTAGAATTACTATCGGCAAAATGGTGCCCTCCTATAGATTTTAGTACATTCCAAACCGTACCTTCTATTATGACCTAAACCACCCGTAGCAACATTGTCCTCATGCAATCAATGTTCCCGCTTCCTACACTTTTGCAAATGGCGGATCCAGGACCTTTGACCCCAAATTATTGCACAAACATATTACCGGGGGCTGAAAATGTGCCACTGTAAATGCCTCCAAACAAGATCAATTATAATGGACTGATTTTTGACAAGATTTGCAGCCACTACGGGTCCGGCGCGCGCAAACTTTCCGCCACCCCTCCCGGTATCCGCGCTGGGGGGGGGGGGGGGGGCCCTGTTTTGATATGCATCTCTCTCATCATTTTAAGCCTTTTCATTTCTTTCTCCTCCCCCTCTATTTTAACCTTACCTTTTTACCCTTCCCCAAATTTGTTTTTTTGTTCAATTTATTTTGCGGTCAAAAACTCTTATTTTATTTAAACTTTTTGCCACTAATCGTGATAAGGAGGACATCTTGTGGTGCGGACGATTTGTTCCGGCCGTACATGGGCCCGCGACAGTTAACTAGGACCTTATGCAATCAGTATGCATTTATTAGGAACTCCTACCAAAACCCCTCCGGCGTTCCGTTCCTTCTGTCCCCGGTTCCAACATGGTTATACTGCAAATGCGGGGTACATGGACCCCCCCCCTTGTCCAATTAAACTTGGTCATCAGGAATGACTCCCTGATGATACTAAACCTACTAAAATCTTACTGGGGGCAAGACATATCAACCTACCACCCCACCGGGCCAGAAACACAATAAAAGAATACACTACCAGTGACATCAGTATAGGGACAAACTATTGCTTTCTAACGTCTTTTCTAGGGTCACTGAATAGCTATTAACAACCAGTCACCTGAATTTTATTTCTTCTTCCATTACGCTCTGAATAAATACAATGACCACCCACAATGACTTTCATTCTTACACCAGGCGGACATTTAGAGATTCGGTTGACTGGGACTATCTAAATTTTTTCCAACATACAGCACAGCACACGGAAAAGCCGGATGAAGCCCAAAATCATTTAATAATACTCATTTTTAATTATGGTTTATTTGCTGCATAAATCAATTGGCACTTTTGTCTTAAGCCATGGTATTTTTGTGGCCCCCGGTAGAACTATGGGCACAATGGACAATAGTGTGTTTACGATCCAACAAGGATCTCCGGAAATGTCCCTTTCAACGCCTTATCATTTGTTTGGCCTCGTTTAACCGGCCTGTGACATTAGGTACGGCCCTATGTGTTTTATGGCAGGCCAAATAGTACAGGAGTTTCTAATTTCTATGACAGACCACATAAAATCTGGTTCAGAAGTTAATTGCCGAGTGCGTCTTTAGCATTAGCAGCGTTGGATTAATAAGAATATTGGTATATTTAATTTGAAACAAAGACTTAGCAAAATACACGAATCTCCCTCTTACTACATGCAAGTATAATGGCGTTTTGGCATGTTAAAATGAAAACACCATCTACAGAGTAGTAAAAAAATACTCCACATTTATCCTAAAAAATTCAGCTGTTGTACAAAAATATTGCAGATTTCGTTTTGTTGCCCGTTGTTTATATTAAGAGAGTAGTACAATATTTTGAAATATTCATATTTTAAAAATAATTATACATGCATAAAATAGCACTAGCAGAAGTTGTTTGGAAGTTATTTGCTACGATAGCCCGTCCTGCTAAGGTGTTGTCCACCGTACCCTTTCATGCCTGAATATACAGTAACGAACGTTGGCACATCCTCCCCCCGTACCACCAACTCGCTCTTCCTTTGTAATTACATTTAAAATTTCCTTCATATAGCACCTCGTCGCGGGAAATTTGTTGTTGGTTACCCGCGTATAGAATACTTCCTATAGAGTTTGTCGTTTATGGGCAAACCTAAACCCGCCAGACAAAACTTTATCTGGCCAATTAGAGCTGGGCCGCCCCGGATCACATTAAGAAACACCCATTAATGCGGATGGTTCGACCACATTGTATAAAGAAGTAAGACGAACCAATGGTCAAAGTGGATTCGCACAATAGCTCCACTATGCGTTGCTGATTGGCCCATTTTTGCAGTGCCTGACTTCCTTTTCTTGCGACTTTTTCACCACCCCCGGCTTTGCGTTTGGCAAGCGAAAAAAAGGGAAAATACGCAAATACGCCGTTCACACTGTCACCCAATCCACGGCCATCACGAACTCCGAGGCTTATGAAGAATATCGTGGACCCGTAACTTTGGCACTTCGATGATGTACGTACAACATCATGAGCATTGTCCCTGTCGAATTCGTGGTCGTGCCCCATCCATCCGAGAAGATCCCGATGGGAAGGCTATAAGAGAAAAAACACACAACCATAATCCCATAAAATATTATCGGTACGGTACGCCGCCCTGTATACACCCTTTGCTGATAGACCAAATGATGGCTATTCTCGATCGTAGTACGATTAAAGCTGTGACTGGCGACCCTTTTTGTTCCACACTGAAAAACAAATTCCTCCCCCCCCCTTTTTTCGTGAGATAAAATACCGCGCAGCAATGAACTCACCAGACCCCTGGTGTCAGTTGAGTAGTATATGCCTCGCTGACATTCCATATATATCAATTACATAGGGCTGACATCTGAAGGACACTCACTAGTAGCGAGCATGCAAGAGTGTAGCTGCCAGTATCCAATGTGAAAGCACCCTAGTCTGGACAGATACCTGACTGCCCAACCGCCTTAACGAAATCTGAGAGAGTTTCTTAAAGCAAAGTCCAACCCTTGGAACAGTCTCTAATGAGTCGACCTTGTGGAAAAGAAAAGAAAAGACTTGACCTCAACAAGTAACATCTATCGGTATATTTTGAACTGGTGAGCATTCCACCTGAGCTGGGAATCCTCATGGGCTGAATGGCGATTTTGTTGTGTGTCTAAATAGATGAGAACCAGAACTGGCCGATCTAAGGTTCTTGCAGAAGTAGGGCTATCTGGAAGCAGATCAGGGATACTACCTGTGGTTGGGGACCAGGCGCCACGAGATGGAGCAACCTCTTGGTCTGCCCATGCATTGCTGGAGCAACAATGCACAACAAGGACATTGCGGAATTCAGTGAAGCAGCAGACGTTTGTTACCGTCTCTGCTGGATCATGTGAAGAACCACAGTGGTGGGACACGATAAGAACTAAAAATAAAATAACCATATTCGTTTTAGGATATTCTCCGATCATTATTACAACCAAAACCAGCAAAAAGGATTGCCATCTGGACGGTGAGAAAAAGGTCCTAAAAGTCGTAGTTCGAAAGAGTAAAGATTTAAGCATTTGCCAAGCAAAATTAGTATACTTGTATGTGAAAACAGGGGGCTGGGAATGACAGCGGCCGCGTGCGGTGCCCCTTTTTCGGCTCCATGACGAGCGGTTCCGATAAGCGATAAACCTTATCAATAGCTAATCTGGCACACCGATCCTCTCTGGTCTCTTGTGTTTAGGTAGCTGACCTCATGATTACAGTGGCTTACGGGTTCCGAAAACCTCGCTACTGCTTATTTTAAATATATAAAATTCACATTTTTTTTTCAGGTTAGAAGGAAAAAGTTAAGTCCAAAGAAAAGATTAGAAAAAAAAATAATAGCTGCCCTTTGAGGTATTGCGGGAGACCGCTCCATGCGAGCATGAGTGGTGGTCTCACAAAACTACGCGTCAATTGGTTGACCCCATTTTGCACTTTCGGTTTTTGTTAGTGTAAAAAGGCAGAAGAAACGCAGAATGGGCAGAAAGATCAGCATGGGCAGAATGAGCAAAAACGAGCAGAATGAACAGAAAAACAAAATGGGCAGAATGAGGCAGATTGAGCAGAGAAGTAGAAGGGACAGAATGGCAGAAAAGCAAAATAGTATGAATGGGCAGAAAATCAGAATGAGCAGAAAAGCAGAATGGGCAGGCAGAAGAAAAGGCGCATAGGCATTGATCCGGGGGTATATATATATTTTGATGAGAGGGGGAAGTCAATACGATACCCCAATGTAAAAAACGTTGACCTACTAATTTACTAATCGTTTAAAAATGGTAAACGCCCACCCTTACGAGACATTGGTTCTACTTACAATTACATTTTACGATTTTTGTCTAAATGGCAATTTTTAGCTCGTTTTGAGCGCACATGTATAGTAAAGATCGTGTCAGTTAAAAACCCTTTCATTAATAAATTTTCATGAACTCCCCCCCCCCCCCCCTGTCAAAAAAGGAATTAATGCCACTGAAGGGCAGGATTAAAACCAACATTTGATTTTTTTGCGATTTCTCGGTTACCCAAATCCATTTTTCAAGAGTTTTTTCTAAAAAAAAAATTTTGTCTGATTTATGAATACGCTTCTCGTGTACTAGAAAAAATTTTCAATTCGCCACGGATCATTGGAATAAATAGGTTTTGGGTTCCCTAGGAACCCCCCCCCCCCCCCTGGGCACTAACGGAAGTGAAAAAATCAAGATATTTTACTAATTAAAAAAAAAAGTAATTACATCTTGGGATTTATTTGCTTAGATATATACCTTAGGAGGCAATTAATTAATAATTAATAATACTTAAATCAAATAACCTTTTATATGCTGATAGCATCAATTTTAATTTGTCATGACGTGCTCTAACTGTGTAAGTCTATGGGAAAAATAAGGTGATTTTGAAGTTTCTGAGAAAAATACAAGATGGTATAAATTTGGCTATATTTTGCAATGATTATTTTAATTGGTTATTCTAGAGTAGATATAATGAATTATTTTGGTTCAAAACCTTATATTGGAGTTGCTGATGATGGAAATGTGCGAACCACTCCTTTTCGGAGAGTGACAATTTCAATTGGCCATAGGTCATAGGTCAAAGTTCGGATTTCAATTTTTATTGTGGGTATGTGGTTCTTATGTGACCCCATTTACTTGTGTTAGTGTCATGATTAAACACCCATGGGAAAGTGGTTATCTGGGTTGGGTCCCTAGGACCCCCCCCCCCTTGGGCACTAACGGAAGTTTTTTTAGCTTGGGCACTTAAGTGTTAAGGTCCTTTATACTTCACTGCATTGTAGTGCAGTATTGCAATGCAGCCTACCAAAATCGTTACTGTAATCCCTCGCAGTGTGCAGCAACGCAATGCATTACTGCAACAAATTAAGTTAAATTTATTGACCTGCAGTGACCTGGGTTGACCTGCAGTAAATCGATTCGATTAGGAGTGCAGCGGAAGTGATGGAACATTGCAGTAAAGGTCCGTTCATACTTCCACTACAATGTAGTGCAGTGCGTTGCATTGCCTTGATATACTGCAATGCAGTACTACAACAAAGTTAAATTCGTTTTAACTTGCATTGCAGTGGGTTGCATCAAGTTGTAGCAGAAAGTGGTCGATATATAGGCAGTGCAGCAGCACTACAACTGCATTGCAGTGGAAGAATAAACGGACTTTAGATTTACTGCACAGCAATGAAGTGCAGTGGAAGTATGAACGGACCTTTAGGATAGGCAGAAACGGAGAGTAGCACTAGGAGAATATACAGCGTTTTCATTTAGATTTTTTTCTTCCGTAATTTGTTTATATTTTTATTTGTTTTTGTTTATTGTTGTATTTTTTTCCTGAATTTTTTTAACATGCAAATGTTTTGCTTTTGTTTGTTTTGTTCTTAATTTTTGTTTTATTTTAATCATCTTTACTTCATTCTCAGTACTTTTTTCTGAACAGGTAGCTGCCAATTAAGCCCCTTACCGCCTATCGTTTGTTTGAGAATGTCTCGCAACTGTACCTAAATCTAGAACACGCAGTTACTATGTTTAAAGGAGTGAAGTCGTATGCAATGCATTTTTCCTGTTGACAATCAGGGGTCCATATACAAGGGAAAAAATTTAAAAACTGCCAAGATATTGTTGAACCCAAACCAAAGTGTTCCCACCACTGCCGTATTTTGCTATTATGCACCCGGCTATTCTTCATATTTTGCCATTATGCCGATTCTGCCATTCTGCTTTCTGCCATGTCCATTCTGCTCTTCTGCATATTTCGTCCATTCTACTTTTCTGCCTTCCTTTGCTGCCGATTCTGCCCATTCTACTTTTCTGCCGATTCTGCCCATTCTTATTTTCTGCCTTTTCCACCAACCGTTAACTTGAATCACCTCTCTTCCACCGTTTCATATAGAACTTTGACCTCGGTAGGTCCGAAAGAGCGTCCACCAACTCGCTAGATTTGTTGTATTGGGAATCAGCGAAAATAAGCGTGTTCGTGCCGATTGGAAATAAATTACCGGGACAACTGTAAACTGAGCATCAATGGATACATCATTTTAATGTTACCGTAACGGACGGACGAACGAACGAACGAACACACTAACAGAGTTTCCGGGCGATTGTAGGAGCTTGCTTTCGCAGCTCAAAAATTGCAACAGAAACAATTTTTGTGTTATCATACTTCTAAATTGTCACAGAATAATGTGTCAAAAGCCTAGAGAAATCAACAATGGAACATGTAAAAAAGAGTGGGTACAATTTGTACAAGGTCATTAGTTTAATGGTCCCAGGAAATGAGTTGATAAACCAACTACAAATCTTTACGGGACAGTCCATTCCAATAAACAGGGCCAGAAAAAAAAAAATACACTACCAGTGACATTTTCAGTCAGTGTCATGAATAATTCACACCAGTCACCTGGAATTTTCTATTAGTCTCTGAAAAATTAATAGTTTCACTAATGATGTCATCACCAACCCAAATATTGAATGCTTTCTAGCCCCTCCTTGTAGACTTGACACAAACCACATCAATTCTATTTGCATTTCCTGGGACCTTTAAGGATTAAAAGTGCATAACGGGTCAAGGTCATCCTGGGGTAATTCTTTCAGAGTGCTCCGAAACTAGTCTCAAATTGTTTGTCTAGTCATATCCTACATCAGAAAATGCATAATTATTTGCTTTGCATTTGACATTTTAGTAAATTAGATGGTAAGCATTATTAACTTATAGGATATGTAGACCATTTGTTACATTTTGACTTCTATAATTACGTGACCAAATGGTGCAAGTATTATATTCCCTGGTCCTTTGGGACTATATAAAGAATTTGGGACTATTTCAAAAAGAATCGGAGCAGTCTGAAAATGTTACCCCAAGATGACCTTGAACCTATAACTATTAAATTCTATTAAACTATAACCCACAGACCTATTAAACTATAACCTACAGACTATACCTTTTTAATCCTTAGAACATGGCCAAAATGTTGGTATAGATTTCAGTACAATTAACCTACTTTATATACCTACCCTACCCTGTAGAAACATTGCCTCCCTGCAATACATGTTCCGCTTCTACACTTTTGATATGTTATTCTCTCATCATTTTTAAGTATAACACCAAAATTGTTTCTGTTACAATTATTTTGAGGTCAAACTATTATTTTATTTAAATTTCTTGCACTAATCGTGCTAATGGAAGGCAATTTGTGTGTGGAGATTTTGTTCCGGCCTAATGGGCGGCAGTTACTAGTACCTTATGTCAATCAGTATGCATTATTCGGAACCCCTACCACCACCTGGCGATGCCCCTGTTCCAACATGGTTAATGAAATGCGGGTCACATGGACCCCCCCCCCCCTTGTCCACTTAAAGGTCCCAGGAAATGAGATGATAAACCTACTACAAATCTTTACGGGGCATTCCATTACAATAAACAGGGCCAGAAAAAAGAATACACTACCAGTGACATCATTAGTGAAACTATTGATTTTCAGTCAGTGTCATGAATAATTCACACCAGTCACCTGGAATTTTCTATTACTCTCTGAAAAATCAATGATACCCCAAATGATGTCATCACCAACCAGGGACATTTAGAGATTCGTTGAAGGGACCTCTAAATTGTTTAACACAGCCAGACACCTAAAAGCCGGATACGAAAAACTCATAAAATTATAAAATGGAGTGATAAATCAATTGGCATTTTCAGCATGGGTATTTTGTGGCCCTCTGTAGAACTAGGGGCACAACAAAATAGTGGTTACGATCACAACCGGATCTCCGAATGTCCCTTTAACGCTTTATATTTGTTTGTGTTTAAAGGATGTTGACATTAAGGACGCCCTCTGTTGTTTTCTGGCAGGCAAAATATTACAGTAGTTTCTAATTTCTATGACAGACCACATAAAATCTGGTCAGAAGTTAATTGCAGAGTGGTAGCCTTAGCAAGCGTGATTAATAAGAATATTGGTATTATTTAATTTGAAACAAAATTTAGCAAAATACCCGAATTTTTACCATGCAAAGTATAATGGCGTTTGCCTGTTAAATGCAACACCATCTACAGAGTTAGTAAAAAATACTCCACATTTATCCTAGAATTCAGTGTAACAAAAATATCTTGCAGATTTCGTTTTGTTGCCAGTTTTGTTTATATTCAGAGAGTAGTAACAATATTTTGATAATATTCAAATATTAAGTCTATCTGTGATGCACAGAAGTTGTTTGGCAGTTATTTGTCGATAGTTTGTCACGTGTGTTGTCCACCGTACCATTTCCTGCTGAATCTACAGTAAGAACCGTTGACATCTCCGTACCAACTCGTCTTCCTTTGTAATTACATCTTAAAATCTTCATATAGCCGTCGCGGAAATTTTTGTTGGTTACCGCGTATAGAATGCTGTTTATAGAGCTGTTCGTATGGGCAAATAAACCCGCCAGCACATAAACTTTATCTGGCCATAGGTGGGGCGGATCACAAAGAACAATTAATGCGTATGGCGACCACATTATAAAGAATAAGACGAAAATGGTAAAAGTGGATCGCAACAAGCTCATATCTGCGTTGCTGATGCCCATTTTTCCAGGTGCTGACTTCCTTTCTTGCGACTTTTTCAAGGCTTTGCGTTTGTTGCGAACAAAAAGGAAAATACGCAAATACGCGTAAACTGTCACAATCCACGGCCATCCGAATCCGAGGCTTATGAAGAATATCGTGGACCCGTAACTGGCACTTCGATGATCGTACGTACACATCATGAGCATGTTGTCGTAATCGTGGTTGCCCCATCCACCGATAAGATTGGGAAGGTCTATTAGGAAGCAACACAACCATAATCCCCCTAAAATATATGGTACGGTACGCTTGTTATACACTTTGTGATATACTAAATGATGGCATATTCTGACGTAGCGATTAACGCTGATACTGGCGATGTTCCATACTGAACAAACACACGTGATGACACATACGGCAGCAATGAACTCACAGAGGTGTGGTCTGGGCACAAAGTAGTTACCATTCGTCACAAGCGCCACTACAGCAAAGGCATTGATGAAAGAGGATACGGTGAAGTCCGCTATCGCAAGATTCACAATGAAGACATTTCCAAGAACCCGTAGTTTCCTGTAACAATTTAAAGAAAGGAAATGTATCAAAATTTGACCTTGTTATTATTTTGCATAATTACGCACATAATGTTTTAATTAAAGCCACTCTCAATGATTTTTCGGGCCCATGTTTGCTCGGAGTTAGTTTAACATGATAAATTTTCATGCAAGCGACTATAAAATAAAACATGTAGTTTTCGTAAACAATGATGGACCCTTTGTCATTTGGTTACTTTACAATTTGGTATTGGTTCCACTTAGTCCTTTCCCATTTTATCCCCTACTATACCAATTAGTGCTTTCCGACTTGGTCCTATTGCAGGTCCTTTCCCATTTGATCCATTCCCATTTGGTCCTTTGTCATTTCATTCTTTGCAATTCTATAGTAGTAAATTTATTAAAAGATAGGTGTGCTTGAAATTGGAAACCATAACCCTAACCCTGACCCTAAACTCTAACCTTAACCATAACCCATAATGGGAAAGACCCAAATAGGCAAGGAACAATTGGAAAAAGGCTATAATGCGAAATGACCAAACGGGAAAAGAAAAAAGTACAAGGACCAAATGGGTTATGGTTTTGATTATTGAGGGGACACAATTGGAAAGAACGAATTTGAAAAGGACTAAATAGCTAAATGGCAAAGGACGAAATGATTAAAGAACTAATTGATCACAGGACTAAGTGGCACATGAACCAATCTGAAAAGGACAAATGATTAACGGGCAATCGGTCGAAACAAATCACAAGGGGGAAAGGACGATATTTGAATAGACAAAATGGGGAAAATTGACATGTCCTTTTGCACTTGTGTGCAACGAAAAATATCGCGCCATTTAAAACTCCACACGGTGCAGTTGTAATGTGAGTCGCAGGTTCGGTTCAATTTAATCGGCGGCATACTGAAGTGATTTTTTATTTATTCAAATAAAGAAGTAATGTTTCATAGGTTACCTCAATACAATGAATGAATATTTACTTATGTATTCAAGAGTGTACCATGATTCAGTGAAGAATGGATAGTAATGAAGCCCACCTGATTAATATCACATTTTAGTTCCTATTTAGCTTTCCAGGTAGCAAAAAATTGAAGATCTCTATTGATGGCAGTTTAATGTGTGTGGCACTGAATAACTTTATAGTTTATAGACCCTATGTAGTGCGACGTCACCTGACGATGAAAAATAAAATTCAATTGCCCTACAGCAAGAATACCCAAGAGTATAATAGATCACCTGTACAACTGGCGCATTCGGGCATTCAATAACAGGGGATGTATGTAGTCATGTTTATGTGAATCTCTTGCCCTACATCATGACTGCTAATTGCATTAATAGGCCTATGTCTGATTTTTTTATGCACATGTCGAGGTATGTTTCATTTGAGAGAGGATGTGGTTGATCCAGAAATTTAAACAGCCGAAGGTATAGTGGAGTATTACAGTTATTAGGGTGCAATTGTTCTGGTAAGCACATAAAGGCTTTAACATTTTCGGTATCGTTTACTTAAATAGTATTTCCATGTCCATGATTGCCTTTGGATTTAATTCAGTAAAAATATAATGTTTGACATCATCATGGTTGTCTTGACTATGTAGGTTAAAAAAAGAAGGCGCAATAATTTTTCAGATACGCAACAACGCCCATTTAACAAGCGCTCCCAATTTTCCAATGTGAGAATTTTTGCACAGTTGCATTGATTAATTGGCTAGCTAAAATACACCTAGAATCGTTAGAGCTCGAAATTATCTATGTGTCGCAAAAGAAGGAATGTTGTAAAATATCAGTATATCGGAAATCTCGATAATAATTTTCAAAACGGCTGCTGCAAACGTCCTTCCAATACGAAATAAGCCGGGATGATAGCGCATGTATGTGATGGTGCTTCATCCATTGTTGTTCCGTCGGTTCAGGTAGGTCAAGTTAGAGGTCACTTAGTTAGGTGGCCACTTGTTTGGACGGACATAAATGTGGCGTTTTCAGCTGCGACGTTTTTAAATTACATCGGGGATCCCGATTCTAATAAAAATCGTTCTTTATGATAAATACGCATTTAGCATTGTCGTTCGCAGGAATAGTTACTAGAAAAATTACCAACACCAACTGTGTAAAAATCTCATATTTTTTGTTTTTTTGACTTTTTTTAATTTGTGCTTTTTTTATATGTATATTTGGTGCTTTTGTCACTCAATCCGTATAATTCCTCTTACCGAGATTCCACTTCGCTCTAAGAGGCAGATCGATCGGTAAGTCAGATTCTCTTATATATAAGTAGATTCAATCCATCGTGTCACCTGTAGTATTTTTCTGAAGGTATGGGGCCAATGAACAGAGGGTGTTTTGAATCAATCCCAGGATGAATAGCAATATTGCCTATACTGTACTGCACTAAAATATGTAGTGCATGCTCAAAATCCATAAGTACTAACGCCTTTTGCACGGGCGGATCCAGGATTTGATTTAAAAAACGGTAAAAATTACCGGGGGGGCTGAAAGGCTAAAATTGTCCAAAAATTCGGCTGATTTTGCAAGATTTGGCAGAATTACCGGGAGGCGCGCGCCCCCTCTGCGCCCCTAGATCCGCCGCCATGCTTTGTGGGCTAAATGAGCGTAAAAGTCCAGGGTTTTATGTGTCAAGAATAGGATATTTGTGGATCACATACACTAGTGATGGGAAATTCCCAAAAGCTGGTGCATTGTGGGACTGGATTGACTCATACACCCTCTGGGCATGAATGAAAGGGGGATGTGCCAATGGTGGAAATAAAAATCCACTCATATCTGTTATTTAAAACATTGTAATCCGTAGCAGAGACAAAATTTATACGGTTATTGCCAGGGGGTTAATGAAAGCATTCAAGCAACGTAAAAAACGTATTTACATTAAACATTTTAACTATCGTACTGCTTCAATGGATTCAATATAAGAGTGAGTTGAATATTCGGAATTGTTCTCGATGAAAGATGTTTTAACATGAAATGCCAGATTAGTATAGTTCGTTCATGAAAAAGGTGAATCTGGCCACATAGTTTATCGACGTACTTTCTCCGATAACTTTCAATAAATGAATACTCGCTTGGAAAACAATCCATAAACCATTACAAAACACTAATTTTCAAACTGTTTTACTTAATATCCAACATCTTAACATGTTGAAGAACATAAAATAATATTATGTATACTTCTGCGTCACTGAGTCCACTAACCATGAGCTTAATTTAATTGGGCCACATCACTATGCTTTACATGAAAGGCGAGAACCAGACCATTCGCGAATATAATAGTCGTATGGAAGCTTATGGAGGTGTGTTGAGCTGCTAGTTCTGACGATGTCGAGCCGCAGGCAAGACATGCCAGAAACTAGCAAGCGAAACACACCTCCAGACGACCACTATATTCGCAAATGATCTGTTTTGAGCCGTTTATCTTGCATATACGTCGTGCAACGAATTAAATGCGTTTTTTTGTAATTATTCAAAACCATTTTCTTGTTACGAGTCTACCAGCAAGAGATAGTTCAGCGCGTAATCTACCCGAGGTATTCGGTCTTTGGGTATTCGGCTGTATGTATTGTTTTGAATATAAAAGCCCCATCCAATTGGAAATAATTGCGTTCAGTATGTATCCACAGTGACACCACATGATTTATATCAATGAATGAATAGAGACGTGAAAGTGACGTAGCGGTATAGAAGCAATTTTTCCACTAAACCATGGCAAGTGTCCGCTCTGTGATTTTTTTTTTGGTCAGATGCGTTTTGAAGCGATCAACGCACATTATGGATATGACACTCTTCTTTTGTAATAAACTTTAATATTTAGCATACGCAAAATCCACGCTTATTGTTCGTATCCCTAACACTATATTCTGTTTCCAAAATATTGACCTAAAATGGTCCTTTTTTTACTTTTGGAACATCTCATCACCAAAAAATGGACTTTCTTGGCAAAATTTCTCGAAGTTTTGGACCTTTTAAAAAAAATCAGCAAAAAGTAAATCTTTTGGCCCTCTAGTGTAATTTGCGTACGGGCCTGGGGTTCGTCCGCGAAACTCGGTCGTAACTCTACGTGCATACTATGTCATGCCTGAGTGGATCAACTTATCCAAAGCACTGTGTAAATAGTATGAAAAGGTCTATTATGTAGGACATACGCATGAGTTAGTATACACGTAGGGTTACGCATGAGGTTCGCGAACGGACCCCTGATTCGCAGGTATAGTTTACTAGACAATTACCAACACAACTGTGCAAAAAATTAATCTCAAATTTTGAAAATTGCGGACGCTCTTCAGAAACATGTGCTGTTATTGCTTTATTTACTGGGTGTCCTTTGATCATCTTATTGTTCTCTCCCCCTTTGTTCACTGATGTATATATTATGACAACATTATGACTGGTGCAACATCATGACTGTTTAGTTTGCTCTGATGAATGCATTCGCTGGCTTGTCGAAAACTCAGCCTTCCAATTTGGATGCCTCTAGGGAAAGATTATTTTCTACTAGTGTTTACAAACCCAGAGTACCAAGTAGTTTCAAGTCAATTTAAAAACTGATATTATTATCAAAAGAAAATACTGATATTAAATGATTCACGGAGATTCCTTCATCCAAAGATTCATAATTTTCATGTAGGCGAGGCTCAAGTTTCTGTGTAAATGTAATTTTATATTCCGCTGTAAAATATTTATTTGTATTACAAGGTTGTATTATTATGCGCATGCATGATACAGTTTGAGTGTTTGTATAAACACAAATCCAAAAATAGTTTTTGTTCTTAAGATTACCCCTTTGCCTAAAACATAAAAATTTATATAGCAAATACATTTAAAATTGTATTTGTGTAGCCAAACTCTAAAGGAAAATACCAATATATTTAATAGCTAACTACAGCTTGTCTAAAAAAAGCGGTACAGTCAGGGAAAAAAAATGGTTAAATGTGAAATTTCTAAATAAGTCATTCTTCCTTGGCATAATATTAACGAACAAAAACCAGGCTTTCCAATGGTGTTTGTTCCGTCTTATTTGCTTTTGTCAATCCAGAGATATAATCTATTTATTGCGATACACCAAAATCGATTTTGTGCCACTTTCATAAATGGGCAGAGTTGTTTCGCGCAGTTATGCCATGCTGTCTTGAAGCTCACCAAAGATTGCAACTTGACAAAAAACAAAACACAGCTTAAAGTAAACAAAGGAAGTTTAGTTTTATCGACACAAGTTTTAATAGTCAACATAATCAGTTCAACGATAAATATGTTCTTTTCATAATAATAAACAATACAAATATTTATTGCACGTCAATGAAATGTAGCTTAGAATTTATTACAAAATTGGTATCTCTTAAAATCATGCCAGAAGGAATGTAATTGCAACCAAAATAAACACTCCAAACCCAAAGAAATGGCTTAAAAGTATTGTTGGTAGGAATTTGCGTTTCATGATACTTCAAGACCATAAAAACTGTCTCCTCCGGGTTGCTCATGTTCTGTTCTAACAAACAACAGTATGTCGAATGTTATTCGTGACTTAATCTTAAAGCCAGAACTTACTGATTCACCATTACGTAACTGATTTCGTATCTTTTAGAGTTTCTTTCTAAAGAATTTCATATCTGTTCAAATGTGAATAACTTATGTTTAACTAATTCTTTCACTATTTTCATTCACCCTTTTGTGTTCCGCGGTAAACTGGAGTTATCTCTCGATTAAAACAAGCAAATGAGATAAAACAAAAAAATACTGGAAAGCCTGGTCTTTTCTCTTAAATGTGATGTACAAAACGACTTACTTATGTTGAGATATAATATTGAAAAAAAAAACGGTTTCTGATTGTACCATTTTTTTTGAGACAGGCTGTATTTTATGGAAACACTTGAAGACCTGTTAAATTTTTAAGGTGGGATCCCCCAGTACAGGTTTTTCAAGGCCAAAATTTGTATTTTATTTAAATATTGAGCTTGGAACATTGCCTTTCTTTAGCTTCAAATTTGGTAAAAATCGTACATTCCTTCACAAAGTTGTGATTATTTTTGTTCGTCAAAGTCAGCGACAAAGTCATGAATATCTTATGTATTTCCTTTATTTTTAATTCTTTTGTATTGTATTGTTTTGTGTTGATATTTTTGGGTAATATTTGAGCTTTTTAAAATGATTTCTGTAATAATTCTTTTATTTATTGCATTTAATATGCTGAAATACTTTTAACTTAAGTGTACTCTACATCTTGTGATAATTTGACTTTATGAACTTAATTGGCTTATTAATGATTGTTAATTAGACATTTTTTTTTTTTTTTTTTTTTTTTTTAAAATCATGCCAGAAGGAATGTAATTGCAACCAAAATAAACACTCCAAACCCAAAGAAATGGCTTAAAAGTATTGTTGGTAGGAATTTGCGTTTCATGATACTTCAAGACCATAAAAACTGTCTCCTCCGGGTTGCTCATGTTCTGTTCTAACAAACAACAGTATGTCGAATGTTATTTGTGACTTAATCTTAAAGCCAGAACTTACTGATTCACCATTACGTAACTGATTTCGTATCTTTTAGAGTTTCTTTATGAAGCTAATCCCTTTTTAAAGAATTTCATATCTGTTCAAATGTGAATAACTTATGTTTAACTAATTCTTTCACTATTTTCATTCAACCTTTTGTGTTCAACGATAAATATGTTCTTTTCATAATAATAAACAATACAAATATTTATTGCACGTCAATGAAATGTAGCTTAGAATTTATTACAAAATTGGTATCTCTTAAAATCATGCCAGAAGGAATGTAATTGCAACCAAAATAAACACTCCAAACCCAAAGAAATGGCTTAAAAGTATTGTTGGTAGGAATTTGCGTTTCATGATACTTCAAGACCATAAAAACTGTCTCCTCCGGGTTGCTCATGTTCTGTTCTAACAAACAACAGTATGTCGAATGTTATTCGTGACTTAATCTTAAAGCCAGAACTTACTGATTCACCATTACGTAACTGATTTCGTATCTTTTAGAGTTTCTTTCTAAAGAATTTCATATCTGTTCAAATGTGAATAACTTATGTTTAACTAATTCTTTCACTATTTTCATTCACCCTTTTGTGTTCCGCGGTAAACTGGAGTTATCTCTCGATTAAAACAAGCAAATGAGATAAAACAAAAAAATACTGGAAAGCCTGGTCTTTTCTCTTAAATGTGATGTACAAAACGACTTACTTATGTTGAGATATAATATTGAAAAAAAAAACGGTTTCTGATTGTACCATTTTTTTTGAGACAGGCTGTATTTTATGGAAACACTTGAAGACCTGTTAAATTTTTAAGGTGGGATCCCCCAGTACAGGTTTTTTCAAGGCCAAAATTTGTATTTTATTTAAATATTGAGCTTGGAACATTGCCTTTCTTTAGCTTCAAATTTGGTAAAAATCGTACATTCCTTCACAAAAGTTGTGATTATTTTGTTCGTCAAAGTCAGCGGCAAAGTCATGAATATCTTAGATTTCCTTTATTTTAATTTCTTTGTATTGTATTGTTTGTGTTGATATTTGTCGGTAATTATTTGAGCTTTAAAATGATTTCTGTAATAATTCTTTTATTTATTGCCTTACATTGCTGGAAATTACTTTTACTTAAGTTGACTCACATCTTGTGATAATTTGACTTTATGAACTTATATTGCTTATTCATGATTGTTATAGACATTTTTAACGGACAAAACTTTAAATTGCGATTTCTCAAACAACGTTTGATGTGTGTATCCCCGCTTGGGACATGATTACTCATTACTCAAAAGTATTAATGGAGAGCATCCAAATTTGGACTGGAAACCTTGATGAGGTGTAGGGCTTGTGCAACGTGTTACTAGAATTAAAATAACTTGGGGGGGGGGAAAAACATAACCTGTTCCATGGTAACAGAAACAATAATTATTTTTTTTTTTATTTGACTTTGACCGTTCAGGTGACCCCCAAATGCAGTCAATTTTTATTAATTTCAGTACAGAATCAAGCTCTGTCTCTAAACAGCCATTTAGTTTTTAGGTTTCTTCCAATAGAGCATTTAGTTTTTTAGTAATCATGTCCCAACCGTTCTACCTTCAAATTTTCCAAATTCAATATGGACCGCTGTGCCATGGCACGGGTCACATGACCAACTTTCTTTGCATATTTAGAGAGAGAGTAATGTCCAAGGTAAATATTAAATCTAATAATTGCAAAACTACCTGAAAGTCGTTAATGGTACATGCATTAAGATTCATTGACCCTCCAAATACTGGGGGATACCACCTTAAGGTTGTAAATCTAGAAGATTTTATATTTAAATCAGCCAACCTCGGGTGAATTGAATATAATTCATATCGAATTGTATATAATGTGTCTACGATCAGATAAAATAATAAACGGAGCGTAAATCAAGCCATAGCACCTGGTCATTCTAGACCCCTGGTGCTACTTGGTGGTAATTTAATTCAATATTTGAATATCTAGACAATTTAATTGTGAAGTACATTAAAATGGACAAATTATGCCTCTGGAAAGTACTTGAAAACACTTTGACTTGTGCAGGTCAGTGCTTAAAGGAAATGAAAGCGGATTTATAGCTACAATAAACATAATCAAAGGTATCCACATCTTAATACAACTATGTATATATCAAAACATGAACAACCAAATACAAAACAAAAAACACAAAAAATATGATATGTTATCTCGTTTCTCTCTACAATGATATTCCAAATGAATTGCTTATGAATGAATTTGTATACACGTCTACATTAGTAATTTGTTAAACGGTGCGGGTAAGCTTCCAAAAAGTGGGAAAAAAAAGCTGGAAAAGCCCCACATTTTAATTTGAACATTGACGAATACTAATATTTAATGACCTTTACAAAGGTCAAGTAAACAACTTCTAATGACCTCTCTGACACAGACTCGGGTGGGGACTTTACTGTTTTCAGGAATAGTCGCAATATCCACACTGTCTTTAAAGAAACCTCTCATAATTTAAAAAAGATATCATCGTGGTTTCAAATTGCCCATTTGGGCCATTCTGTCAAAACCTAACAAAAATAAGTTTCCAATTTTGTGAGTTTGGATGTTTTGTCATGGTGGCCAAATTAAAGTTGGTAAACGGGTGGACATCCGAGAAGACCCTTTTTGTCCCTAAATTGCTAGTGTTATGTCACATCACATCGTATATTATTCTTCTTTGTGGAAAAACAACACATTTAAGCATTGTGAAAACGGTCTTGGGAAAGATGCCATTAGACTGCTTTGGACCTAAAAAATTGGATCCCGATAAAAATCATCATTAGTGATAAATACGGCGTGTTACGCTTAGCCACTGTACAGGGGCTCTCTAATACTTACACTAATCCAGTTTTTAACATTCCCAATACCTCAATGGCGCAGACATAGTGGGGTGCCATCCTGCTTGTATTTCAACAAATGTGCAGATTATTGAATTATACTTAATTCTACGCGTGGTACAGACGTACAAAACGTATTTGGGGTAGGTTTTGGGTTGGAGGCCCCCAGTAACGGCGGATCAATTCTGACCATCATTTGGCTGGTTGGATTTGTCTATACTACACCAAATTCCAATACAACAGTGCAAAAATGGACATTGATGAAAAATAGGGGGCACGATTTGTTTACATTTTGAAGAAATCGCTGATTTTCATAAAGAGATTGGAAAGAGACAATTACTGTATAGGGAAGTATAGGGAAGACTTGATCTTGTGCAAATGGGCTACAACGTAATCAAGATTATACTAGCATCCCTATTTCAAATTTTCCATCTGAAGGAAAGGTATACGTCTAAATTCATTTAAAAAAACATCGCTATCAGTCAAAAATGATTTTTTATTCAATAATGAAAAAGGGAAGTTCATAATATCGGTCTGATGATTGCTGTCATTTTTGCAACAGTGCTGAGAGTGGCGTGGTCTAGCGGTTAGAGAGCTTCCTTTGGACCCAATGGTCCCCGGTTCAAAATCTCAGTGGGGCTACTTGCTGGATTTATTCTAGGTACTCAATTCTGGATTTAATTTGTAGAGGAGCTATTGATTAAAATCAGAATTGCCACTCTCCTCATGGTTCATTTGATATGGGCAAACGAACCATGAAAGCTCTCACTGTACCCATCATGTGTGTCTCGTCATTGTTTGGATATAGCAACAGGGCGCTGATTAAGCTGCTGCCGTTTGTAAAGTTGCTTGTCTCTGTCTAAATGTGTTAATAAATAAAATGTTAAGCGCTGTGATACTTGGTTTACCCTTGTAAGAGCGCTATATAAATGCCTGCATTATTATTATTATTATATTGGCGGGAAACAGGCCATGCTGACATACCGTACGTCCAAAAGAAAGCGGCCAGTGATTGAAACACCCGGTGTAAAGAAACTGAGTGTCCCCCATGAGAGAGTGTCCTAGCTACCATAGCAACATGTACGGAAAAACCATGACCTTGTAGACAAGGCCATTTGGGCACAGTGCTGAAACAAATGATGCATACAGCACTCAATGGAGAACACAATAGAGAGATGGGTGGTAGGACACTCAGTCACACGGCCACTGTATTATATGACACCGGACCTATTTTCTATGTTGTTAAAGGGACACAATGGCCTGAATAAATATCAGACATAATGAACTGGACCCTTACAGAAATCCCTTCCCGGGGGGGTACTCAGTGGAAAAGGGTAGGTACATATGTGCCGCCGATATGGGTCACATTTTCACGCCTTACTATAATAATGGGTAATTTTTCCCACCAGGCTACTATAAAGATGGGTCACTTTTTGAGGTCATTGCTACTATATAAATGGGTCAATTTTTTAATTTTTGGTCGCATTTTACTATGAAAACGGGTCAATTTTTCCGATTTTCGCTAAAATCACAATGAAAATGGTTGATTTTCTGATTTTTGGAAAAGTTACTATGAAATGGGCCGATTTTGCTAAGATTACTATGAAAATGGCGTGAAATTTCAAAGCCAACTATATAAATAAGTCGAAATTTCGGAACCAACTATATAAATGGGTCATATTTTTGTACAATTTGGTCACTATAAACATGGGTCGATTTTTTTACCCGGTGAACGCACACCCGTACCCAATTTTGGGTCGACTACCCGGAATCCCTTCCACAAATTTGGAAACAATTTAGGTATTTACATTGTGTAAATAATGGAAAAGTAGCTAATATCATTATCCTTGTAAGCTTCACTTCTCAGCCAGGAATGCTGACATTACTGCCAGCATTTTATCAAACCTGAAAAGCATGCAGTCATCACAGATCATTGCTATTGTGCATGTGCTAATTCCGGCTAATCCACCGGCTTTCCAGATCAATATCTAACTACAAGCCTGAAGTACAATGACTGAATTCCGGTGTAGAAGTAATTAAGTCCGGCGTACTCATAGTCCGGTGTAGAAGCAATTATCGTCCGGCGTACTCATAGTCCGGACATGGTGAACAATAGGGCAAGTGATTCAGTTGAGCTCGTCACCAACATTCTTTCACGCTTGTATTCCGTTATCGTCTATGGACCCGGACTGTGGCTCCCGCGCCGGACTATATCGCGTTCACAGGACCGTAACATGGTGAACAATAGGGCAAATCGATTCAGTTGGCTCTTTACGCAACATTTCACGCTTTATTCCGTTTCGTCTATGGATCCCCGGACTGTGGCTCCGCGGACTATATCTCTTCACACACCGGTCTGTGAATCTTTTATCAGGTAGCCATGGTCAACTTATGTCCTGACCGTAAAATTGAGTATGGAACAATTTTTCGTCCTGAAAATGATAGATAGGGCGTGTAGAATAAAAATCTGCCGGGTGCCACCTCGGCATACTTGAGCATTTTTGAGAAATCCAAGATGCCGTCGCCATAATGATAATTAGCTATTCACCCTATATTATCAAACTTATGGAGTTACTAGATATTACTATAGGGAACCCAATGAAAAATGCATGGCACTTGTAACATTGATATACTCCAAATTCAAAATGGAAGCCAAATCTAATAATTTTAAAAATGCCATAGAACAGCAAATACCTGCGATAAAAATAAACATGAGTACTTAGATCTGTGTTAGACCGAATAAATTCATTTTCTGATACTTTTACAGTTGTAACATGACCAATCAATATGGCGCCAAAAACGTGATATCTTCAAAAAATCTTGACACAAATGTCTACTATTACCTTCAAGTATAAATTATTGATGTCATTGAACAATTATAAATGTAACTATGATCATAACCATGGATACCAGGTAACCGATAAATAACTGGGTCATTATAATTAGTGCAATATATGGTGAAAAAATGTAATGCTCTGGTATTTTGACAACCTTACCATATTAGTTTTTATTTCGATTTGGCGCATTAAACAAATTGAAATGTATTTTGTACATTGGTTAGGATCAAAGGTACATTTCTAAATGTCCATTGACACATTGATTTCGATTGAAGGCTGTAATACTTAAAAATTTGTGCCAAGTATTTTTTTGTAGATGTTCACGTTTTGGCTGCCATATTGATTGACTCATGTCACAATTTTAAAAAAGTATCAGAAATACATTTATTGTGTCTAGCAAACATAACTAAGTAACTTCTCGTCTATTTTTACTATCGCAGGTTTTGCTGTTATAATGCCTAAATTGTAAAATTATTGGATTTGGCTTCCTCCATTTTGAATTTGAAGTATGACTTATGTTACAAAGTCCACTTGTTTCATTGGATCCTAGAGTATATCTAGTATCTCCTGTTTGATAATATAGGGTTGAATAGATAATATCATTTTATGGCGACGCTCTTGGAAATTTTCGCAAAATGCGCAAGGATGCCCAGGTTGGCACCCGGCAGTTCTTTATTCTACACACCCTAATCTATCATTTCAAGCAAAAATTGGGTCCATACTCAACTTTACGGTAACATGAAGATTCCACCTTACTATTTTGAAATTGTGTCACACTAGATACACTGTAAATTTTGGCAGATATTTCAACCCCCTTATTTTTCCGTGGCAGGATTCCACGAACTTTTGCTGTTTTTTGCTATTTTACAAATTGTAAGCATCTAAGCAATAAGGGCACTTTTTTGAAGAGCGCCCCCCAATTTCAAAATTGAATATTTTTGCACAGTACGTTGTAAATTGTCTGGGAACAGACCTCTTCGAACGAGAAGGTTAAAAAAAATGCGTATTTATCATAACAAGCGATTTTGTAATTAGAATTAGGGATCCAGAGTGGACTAATCGCAGATCTGGAAATGCTACGTTTATGCCCTCCATGATGAAATGTGGTCCACCCTCGAGAACTCAACTATGAAACACTCATGGATGATCGTAGACACGTATATGGCGCTATTTTCCCGGCTATTTCACATTAAAGGCCTTTCCAGCAGTCGTTTGGAATTATTATCGGGGATCCCGATAATATTATTCTAGTACAAAATTCGTTCGTTTGTACACATACATTTTCGAGTTAACCATTCACATGAATAGTTTACTAGCCAGGTTACCAATGCAACCGTTTAAAAATCTCCAAAGTTTTGAAAAATTGGGGGCGCTCTTCAAAAAAATGTTGCTTTAATTGTTTTTGGAGAGACACTGGCACATTTGAAAAAATAGTGCGCCCTCTAGATTTTTCAAAATTGATATTTTTGCATGGTTGTAAAGCTTTATTAAGCCCAAATCAGCGCACTTGTGGGTAAACAGAACGATTTTATAATTACAACTCCGGCGACATTAATTCAGCAGGCGACGCGGAAAGGGCGTTTAACACACGAAAATACACGCCGGAGTTTATTCCCACGCCATGCCACTTGTTTGTCCGGTCTGTGACGTTTGTGGTTTTAATATCAATGAGAAACGAGTCGATGATATTCATGTAATAGACACATTTGTTGATTAAAGTTACGGCAAACTTATAAGTTAGCCTACAAATACCTTGATGTGTTTAGAATTTTATTAATGTCCCTATCTGTTTTGGGGTATTTTATTTGCAAAGTGAAGTGATTTCAGTAAGGGTCCATTCCATTATCCCTCAATATTTTTTCATGCCATTATGTCCCTTTAAGACGTCTTCTTTTGGACATGCAATTTAATTCAATTGATCGAAAGAGAGTATCGTAGACATTCCCCAACCGTCTGTCATCTATTGACTTATCCACTTATATCAATTTGCAACGGACGAAAAAGCATTACCATGAGCCAGCATGGCGGTTAGTACATGTGGAACTGTATTTTTGTGAAAATTTCATATACAATCTTCCAACCAAGGTTTTTCTAAATCAAAATTGTATGAGGATTCTAAAAATCATGGGTGTCATTTTTTTAAATGTGTTCTTGGATGAATTCTAGGGGGGCAATGTTTACACTGGTTTATACAGGGGGCAAAATATAAAAGGGGGCAAAATGTGTTTTAAAGTATACCATCATGTTCAGTACCTTTCAAGAATTACAGAAAGGTATAGTTTGCCCTACCTGAGTGTTATAGTACAAGAGTTACGAGGTAAAACGGGTTCAAGGTCATACTGGAGGTAAAATTTCGGATTCATCGGTTTGTTCTAAAATTGGTGCAAAATTATTCGTCTTACTGTACAGAAGCCGAAAATATAAAGGTTGCGTTGTCAATTACGTTTTGATAATAATTAAAAGGGCAAATATGACCATGGTCCACAGTGTCTATGAGACCACCAGTCATATTTCTAAAAGTCTCACTTTGAAAGGTGAAACACAGAATCTATATACATTTTCTTATTTAGTATGACCCAGTGAACAATTTAAAATCAGTTTCATCAAAATCGGACCATTCAATGACCTTGAACTTTATTGAGCCTATTGTACTAAAACAATAGGTCGAAATATGGCAAAGTATACCTTTTTAGAAACCTCATGAGCAGTCGAACAGACTGGTATAAATTTTAAAACGATTTAAACACTTTTATTGTTTACCCCTGTACAAATTGTGCCCCCTTATAAAACCCCCAAGAACACATTTTAAAAAATGACACCCATGATTTTCAGATTCTCCATTAAATTCTGTATTGGAAAAACATTGGTGTCAAAATTGTATATGAAAAAAACTAAACCAAAACATCCATTACATTTCCCCATGTACTAGGCCCCATGTATGATGCTCCAGACAACATTTGTTAGTTAAATGTGCTAATTAGGCAATCTAATTGTAGCGATTTTACAACTGTAACAATATATTTTGAAATAAACATAAATTAAACATTATAGCGTTTTAGTGGGCTTTGATATATTCAGGAAATGTGAAACGAGAGATTTTACATATCATGTATCCCTTAAAAAATCGTATTTTTGCATCATTGTAAAGCTTTCCTTAAAAAACATTCCCATTTCAAAGGATTAAGCTGAGAATTTGAAATTCAGCTTACGTTTTATATTCAAAAATGAGCAACTCAAAATCGCCTTTTGTTTTCACTTTTAAGTCATTTTTATAGCCAAATACACAATGTATTGCTTGTCTGATCTATATGAAATTCCGATTTATGTGTATTGTGTTCTCTACTTGATATGAGAGCCTGGCACTTGCACATACACCCCATCAAGTACCGTGGTAGACGCAATAATGCATGTTGCAAAGCCCTATTCAATACTGTGCTGATATTGATGGTTAACCACTAAAACGGCGGTTTTTTGTTTATATCTTGGGAATGAAATGGATTTGAAGGCTCAAATTTCAGGACGACAATGAGAAAAATACGACCTTTCATGTGATATCAAAATCGATACTACTTCCGGGTAAATCAGGGGGGTCCCAAAGACGATCGGAACACGCACCTTTAACTACTTTAGCCAAAAATACGATAGAAAGTTCATCAATCTCAATTTTTCTCCGAATTCTGATTCCGATGCTTTGATGCCATTATTCGACATCCGGGAAAGGCGACTTTACCGTACCCGCTTAAATTAATGCTAGCACGTCTACAAAGCCGAAGGGAAAATCCTGCAAAAAACAAGTGATATTAATTCACAAAATCTGCTGGGCAGAAAACACGGTCAATCCACTTAACTTATGATCCCTCCAGAGTGTTGTACGGATCCTTAGGGAAACTCGGTCGCATTAAAATAGATGCATAAACAACGCTGTAAAAAGATTTGTTCTTATTGTAGAGTTTATGTTTTTATTTCAAAAATGTCTTGAATGTCTTGAATTTCTTTATCTTATGTCTCCTAAGACATGTAAACCCTTTCTTCAAAAAGGTTATTAACCCCTCAAAATTCCTTGAAGAAACAATTCTATGTAGTAACCCTGCTAAATCTGTCAAAATTCCTGTATAGAATTTTCTTCATAATAAACATGTAGATAGTTAGCTTCTCGTGGGAAGCCGAAAACACCTTTTGTTAGGAGATCGAATGAACACTGCAGTAAAAAAATAACAAATAAATATAACAGAATGAGGCTAATGCGGTTGATCAGAAATGCTTGATTCAAGATTTTGTAATGTCTAAAATGTTATTACAGCAATAAAACAATAATACACAAGTTACACTTAAATCTACAGTATGCAAACAATCAAGTGATATCTCTTTTTAAGGTATTCTGAAAAGTTGGATAAACATTTAGGGTTTCATTTAAAAGTGTTCATAAGAAAGAAATAATGCCCTATTTTGTCACATAATAGGCATCCTGGAGAGTACAAACATTGATTTATATTTGTATTCATTATATTTGAATGATAACGGCCCAAAAACGCTATTTTCGGAAAATTGGCGGTCATTTGAAAAAAAGCGTCCTCTAGTGCTGTTTATCAAGAATCTTTATTAGTGGAATAGCATTATACAATAATTTGCACTAAGACATTCTCCAAAATTGATTTCATTTTGACTCGCAGATAGCTGTTTTTAACATGCCATTTTCTGGAATATTGGCCTTGAAAAACGGCGTTTCCCACATTTCCCAGAGATTGGACAAAAAAAAAATATTAAGCATAATATAAAGGCCTTCAAACAGCTTCAATTTAACTTGTATTTGTATTTTATTATAATTAATTGATAACCACCGAAAAAGGCTATTCTATGGAATGTTGGGAGCCATTTTGTAAAAAAACGCCCTCGATGATAATTAGCATGAAATTCTAATTATTGGAATAGCATAACACAATAATTAGCATTCAGAAATAGCGCAAAATTGATTTAATTTTGACTCTCAGATTACTGTTTTTAGCTTTAATAGACCGTATTCAATAGCCAGCCATGTTGGTGAACAACATAGACGCATTCCAGTACTACAATACATTCACCTGTCAATGATCCCTGTGCAATCGCTAAACATGGATCGATTAACAGCTTAATGTATTGTAGTCCTGGAATGTATGCATCTTGTCCACCAACATGTCTGGTGGCTGACGTCATATTGAATACGGTCTATATGTCATTTTCTGGAATTTCGGCGGTCATTTTGAAAGACCTCTCCCAGAGGTGGACCACAAAATTTTGCTCAGAAATTTTGAAAGTACAAAAAGAAAAATAACATTTTCAAACCTTCTTCCCTAAACGTTGAGAATGGACTTCAATTTTGAAATCTACCATTTTACACAATTCCATTACCTATTACTTCAACTATGCTCAAAGGCCGATATCTACTCTAAAAGGTACCAAATTTATTGTCATAACAATTCCGGTGATTTATAATGATTGAAACATTGAAACTTGTCGGAATTTCTCCAAATGATTTTTACACAGAGCAGCCATTGGATTTAGGCCCTTTCTGAAATCAACTCTTCATAAACGCTTAATTCACAGATGAGGATAGTTATTTTGCAAAGACATTACATACTAAAAACATATTTTTCAAATGCATGAGAAGGTGTCAGTAATATGTAACACTTCTGTGTTAAAATACTTATATTTTTGATGAATTTTTGCAATTTTAACATCTTCTAACAAAGTTAAGAAAGTTCTGTGTAAATCAGAGCGGACAACCATGCAATCAATCAGAAGGAATTTATATAGGCTCGTCAATCGTTCGGTACCATGGTAGTCCAAGAAAAAATGCAAACGAAACGATTTTTGTGTTTTTATAATTGTCACAGAATAATGTGTCAAAAGTCTAAGAAAATTAACAATGGCGAACACGTAAAAAATAGGTTGCCAGGTCAACTGCCTCGCGCTAACTTCGAGCAGAGACACCACTGGCGAGTGCCAAATTGTGTAAAACGTTTTTCTATGAAGTGTGAACTGCGCACTATGATGAGATTGGGATTTATTCCGTATTGAAATACGTGTTTACACAATTTGGCACTCGACGACCCTCGAGAAGATGAGAAAGAAGGGGATGGCTCGATTTTGTAATCTGATTACCCAGGATTACTGTCATTCACCCACTCATTGTTTGGGAAACTTCAAGGGCCGCTCGATAGGACCTTTGAAGTAATCTGTTCAACCGACTCAAGCTTGGCCAGTCGAGAAGGTTTCACACATGGATAGAGGTCCGAGTCGCCGATTGAACGTACAACAGGAAGTTGCTTTTCGCCTTAGCAATATGGCGGGAAACAATGCATACACCTGCTGGTGCACATATTCCACACAGATGTTCTATTGTTAATACAAAATTCCTTTAACTTAGACAATAAGGCGAAGCCACATTATGCAGGGCAAAAATGCAACTTGCCAATCTGCGACTATTCAACGGTGTGCCAGCCCGCTATCCATGTGTAGAGGTCAGTGACTGCCACAAAACAGCTATTTATTTTTCCAGCTAAAAGCTGGTGTAATGAACTGCACGTTTGTTCTGACCGAGAGTTATTTATTTTAATCGTTGGCGAAATAATTGAAGAAAACAGTGAATTTTTAACCAACATTAACAGCAAAGTCGACCCTTTTTCGGGGCGTTGACTTTAATTCAAGGTTTACAGATCAATAAAGGGTGTTGTTATTTTAGCCTAATTTAAAAATATCCTGTTAGTTCCTTTTAGTGTCAGAAAGGGTCCAAAGCGCCAAAATGCTTAAAAAATTTAAAAAGTTGTTTTTAGCTGATGCAGGAGGGTACATTTCGCAGCTTAAGTACTGGTCACGACCATACCATGATAGTGTATATAGACGCTTTGCAAATACCGATCGACAACTGGGTAATTGGAATATTTCGGGGATACAGGTGTATGAAATGTTCTCCAGCAAGTAACGCAGGTCTTTGATGCAATAAAAATGCAAATGGTGCGCCCGCAGGCGGAGTGCCCATTTCTCTGGGCGTTCTTTTGGCGTTTGGGCGTGACTCCCTCATATAATGTTGCTGTGGGGGGTTCGCCACTCCCCCCGCACAGCGAGTCTGTTTTGCATTCCTATGGTTGGCCGTTCCCGCCAAAACGCGTACTAAAACCATACGCGTACAAGTCAAAACGTACGCATGGTTCTTTCATACGCGTGGCTCCGTCATAACGTACCCATGGTCTTGACAGAACGTACGTATGGACATTTTCTATTATACTTCTATGACATTATTAACGTACGCGTGGTCTTGGCATAACGTACGCGTGGTTCTGTCATTACATACGCGTGGTTCCCGAAAAAAATAACTCATAGACAAAACCACGCGTAAGTAATGATAGAACCACGCGTACGTTATGCCAAAACCACACTATGTAATGACAGAATTACGCGTACGTTATGCCAAACCATGCGTACGTTATGCCGAAAACATGCGTACGTTATGACAAGACCACGCGTACGTAATTTAGCTATGTGTATTTGCTGTAATACTAAACAGTACAACCAATGAGAAAAATTGAGCGTATTAAGCTTAATTCCCGCCATTCTTTCAATTGCAAATTATTGCTCCTACTGCCGGCCTGCTGAGCATGCTTGCCCGTTTGCAAAGGAGATTTAACGAAGCAGTTAACAGGATGCCCTCGACGTCGACCATAGTCGGTAGCGGCGATTGTCACTTCAAATTTTATTTGATGGTGATTTTTTAGAATACCATGCTCCAATCAATCTATAATTAATATTACTCAGTTTTCCGACACAACGTTTTTGGCACCAAACTTTCCGTAAAATGCGCCAAAACCCGACCTCTCTTACGGCATTACACACACATGTTCACGGAATGAACTGACATGCGCCTTTCCACTTCAGTGACTAACCACCCCTATACTAGAATGGGATAACCCATTCTAGGGTTTGAGAGGTTCTACTCCAGTCACAACCTAACTCCAAAAACACTGAAACCTCATAAGCTGATAACACTTTTGCTTTCTCTCAAATTTTATTTGATGATGATTTTTGAGAATACCATGCTCCAATCAACCTACAATTAATATTACTTTAATCATGTTCAGCTTTCCGACACAACTTTTTTGGCACCAAACTTTCCGTAAAATACACTATAACCCGACCTCTCTTTCGGTATTTCACATTTTTACGGATCAAACTGTCTTGTCTACTTAGGTGGCTTACCACCCCCATTCTATAATGGAATAACCCACTCTATGATTTGAGAGGTTTTACTCCAATCACAACTCAACTTTAAACACACTAAAACCTTTCTAGCTGATAACACTTTTTCCTTTTCTATACGATTTTCCTATGGTATCATACACCCGACATGCATAGTAGGCCTACTTATGGCACTTCTACTAATGCAACTCCATCCATAATTCAATTAATATTTAATATTGATGGTGATTTTTAAAATACCATACTCCAATCAACCTAGAATTATTATCAATTTAATAACGTAACTTTAATTTTCCAGTTTACCGTTTTTATCTTTCATTATTTGAAAACTAAGGGGAACCTACATCATGTCTCTAGGTAATCGTTGAATACAGTCCACCCCCTTTATTGGGTACGTCGTGAAACAACTACGCGTACGGTATGAGAGAACCACGCGTACGTTATGACAGAACCACGCGTACGTTATGATACAACCACGCGTACGTTATGACAGAACCACGTGTTCGTTATGACTATACTACATCATGACTATCTACGCGTACGTTATGACTATATTAAGCATGCGTAATGACAGAACCACGCGTACGTTATGCCAAAACCATGCGTATGTTAAGAATGTCATAGAAGTATAATAGAAAATGTCAATACGTACGTTCTGTCAAGACCATGCGTATGTTATGACGAACCCACGCGTACTTTATGAAAGAACCATGCGTACGTTTTGACTTGCACGCGTATGGTTTTGGCACGCGTTTTGGCGGGAACGGCCAACCATACATTCCCAGCATATGCAGGTGTCGTATACTACAGTGTCCGTGTGACCTATCACCCACCAGTCTATTGTGTTCTCCATTGAGTGCTGTACGCATCATTTGTTTCAATACTGTACTCAAATGGTCTCGTCTACAAGGTCACGGTTTATTCCGTACATGTTGCTATGGTAGCTAGGACACTCTCTTATGAGGGACACTCAGTTTCTTTACACCGGTACCCATTTATACTCCTGGGCGGAGAGAGGCAAGCGAGTAAGTGCCTTGCCCAAGTGCACAACACATTGGCGACGGCGGGCTCGAACCCACAACCTTATGCTTGTGAGGCGAGCGCTGATTGTATTTTCTTATTGAATTACTATGTCCTACTTGCATGAAGAATAACCTACCTTTCCCTTTAAACACTTTGCCTATGTAGGTAATTAAAAGGACATAAATGAAATGCATGTTTTTTTTCCGAATGGGATTTGCTTCTTTTTTTCTTTTTAGTCGTGGCTCGTGAACCCCCCCCCCCCCCCCACCGCTACGCGAATCAGGGTGTGTGTTAAGTCCATCTCACAATGCACCAGTATTGGGAAATTTCATCTCTATACTGTCATGTGATCTCACAAAAATTCTATTACAATTTTACACTCATTTCAGCCTACAAAGCGTTAGTACTTACCTAACTTTTAGCATGATCATGAAATGTCTTGTCTTAAATTTCTGTTCAAAAGAACAGAATCAACTTTATTTTCATAATATAAAGAATCATATACATCAACAAACACAAATGACAATTCTAGAAACACAATTATGGAGGAGATGACCAAAAGGCCAATAAGGCCAGATGCGACCATCCGATTATCTTAAAAGTTACACATAAAGAAAGTGGAAATGCAAACACACCACAATAACATCATAATCAAACATTCAAAATACCCAATAACAATAACATCATAATCGGAAATTTTTATATATGCTCCAAAATATCCCCAAATTTTTGGCATCTTTTGTTAGCTACAAACAACAACATTTTAGACTTTTTTTCTGACACACTTATGAATTCAGAAACCTTATTAATAAACCACACGGTTTATTCAGTTAAGGTTTCCGAATTCATAAGTGTGTCAGAAAGAAGTGGGTCAGATGGGTCACCTTACCACCACACGGTTTATTCAGTTAAGGTTTCCGAATTCATAAGTGTGTCAGAAAGAAGTGGGTCAGATGGTACACCTTACGGAATCGGCCGGAATCGGCCGTTAAAGTATCTTAAGACTTAGTAAGTATCTGTCATGATGTGCACGACACGGAGACCGCGGATTCACCAGTACAGGGGTCTATTAACAGGTAATCGACGAGTACTACAATACATTACTCCCCGAATTATATCTTTTGGAGCAGTCTAAATTGGCTAAATTCACATATGAAATCATAACGAAATCTGCAGCTTTTCTTCCATGAAGTGAGAGCTATTTAGTGACGTTTTTGTTCGTTTGGAAACGTTCTTAACCTACAGCAGCTAGGAATCCTCCTGCTTCTCTTGCATACAAGTGGATAAGTGAGATCAATACTTCTACAGTTCAACTAGTTTCAACTTCGATTTATCATAACACACCTGCATAAGCCTTAGTTTTAATTAGTTTTGAAGATGCCAGATGCTTTTTAGAAGTAGAGTACTTGTTTAAACGATTAAGTAATATCAATTTAATTGATGGTGCGTCGATTGTAAGTGACCCTTTCTTGTCAAAAAGAAAGCCAAATCCATATTTTCGATTACAATTCATTTCAATGGGTAATACAATTACAGGTTTGTTCGCCTGCAAAGTTTGTCCCAGGGGTTTATTTGCAAATGGATTGGAGAATTTCAAGGAAACAGCTAAGACAACTTTCCGTTCAAACACCATATTTCATAAGTTTAATCAGGTGGACCATGCAAAATTCCGTAATATCATTTTCAATTAACTGTTGTATATAAAATTACCAAAGGAAGCGGTTTGAAAGGGGAAATACAATCATAATTGAGAGTGATTTCAATTTGGTCATTTGCTTAGATCAGTTAAGACCATCTCAACATGCGTAAGGGCAGTAATTAAATGTTACGAAAACAACTTCACAATGACATGTTATGAAGATAGGTTGTCGGCAATCGACGAAATGTAGAATACATGGGTAGAATTGGTACAAGGTCGAAGCTAATTATACTACACTAAACATGAAATTGTGGTCACAAAATGACATTACAGGGCAAATTAATCGAATTTCCCTAGTGTCTTCATCTATCATGTGCTCGTCTTTCCTATCGAGTGAATAAGTTTTATGGCTTGACCACATATATTCCTAATAGAATTTGAATATTGATACTCACAAACGTCTTAAAAATGGAAGAAACCGCCCCCTCCAGATATATATGTGGAAAGTAAAGGAATATCTGCGTACCAAATTGACAAAATGCCTCTGGTTTGGATGATTTTCTTTAAAATGACCATCAAAAATTCCGCCATTGTCTTTTGGATTCCGTGCACCGTGAGTACTTGTATTCGTCCTTCTTTGAAAGAACGCCATGTTCTTCCAGTCAATCACAAACAGCGATCGATCATTGGCAGAAGTCATTTCTACAATTGTAAAAATAACCAAATATTGTGGGAACAAATGTACCGGAATCTGTGACCTTTGGCGAAATTGTTTTTGAACTTACGTAGAAAACTGATTTACGATTGTTTTGCAATATATTGTGAGACTTCGACACCGACAAGAAATAATGTAGACATTTTCAAAACTTGCTTTAAAATCAGACGTTCTTTTGCCAAGATACAAGTTGAAAATTAAGCTCGTATTTGTTTTTATAAAATGTAGTTTCTGAAAACCTAAAGTTAATGAAAAACGTTATTGCAATAAATGCTTCGATTACCTTACTTGCGACCTGTGAATATTCTCCTTACGGAAGGCAAATATGTTCTATTACGGTACTTATCCAATGCACCAAAATACCCTTTCTGTAAATTGCTCCGAAATCGTGCGTCGATGGCAGCTATATAATGATTAGTTAATGACAGAGACGCTTAAGGTTAAATACTACTAACTCACACTCACAGTCTGTGGCGAAAACCTTTCGACATGTTTCCTTTACATTTGCAACTCCCCGCGAGTATTATTTAAATTTCGCAAAGTGATCCATTTAAAACTTTCACAAAGCAAATAGAGCAATACCAAGCCAAAGCTCAACTCAATTCACCAAATGACCAAATTTTCAACATGTTTATCAGATGTTTTTCGTAAAGTGCATCAAAAAGCACATCACAAGAATGCTCAGAGTCGGTACGGCTGATAGTGGGCAAATCGAAATCGATGTGCAATTGATGAACGCTGAGTAAATTGCTTTCAATTCGCTGTCCAAATGTCATTTAATTTGAGAAACATGCCAGTTTACCATCCCATCATAAAATCAGACCACTTTCTCGGACATTTTAAAGCAGGTTTTTCAGATGCCGACCTCGGTACCAGACTCCAGTGTTTACGTCACTCTAGTTGGCGAAGGGAGCACAAACCAAATACCGCATTAAACATAGCTGCTTTACTAGAAATGGGCGGCAATGCACATAAATGTTTTGATGCTCTCAATGAGCTCTCTCCTTCCATTACCGTTTCAGCTTTGATGATGTTGCCCCACAACAATGGTCATGAACCTACGATCTATAAACCACCATCTTTGCTTTTAACTCTTCTTGGTTATCAAAGATAAATCATCACTTAGACAAGATTGGGTATAAGCAGAATTATACCAAATGTTGGTGTATCCTTAGTGTAAGAGCCCCCTGCATGTTGTAAAAGGTGACTAAAAGGGAACCCTGCGGGTTCGGGAGAATAGGCCCGCACGTAGTTATAAGGAACTTGTATTATGATACGATTGAAAGATTGTAATATTATAAGGTGTTCCATTGTATGATTGTATAATTAATGTAAGATGTACTTGAAAGTGTTAAAATTATGTGATATTTAGTATAACCATGCACCTAATAGAGAGGAGGACCAACAACACACGAGTTTCAGAGACCCTATCACGTTGCCGCCTTTTGTTATTAAATCCTACCACGATCCAGTTTACCGGCTTAAGGTAATGCGATAATAGCCCTCTCAGCAGGAGGGAAAGAGGAACACCTGCTATGTATTGCAACTAAAATCAAATGTCTGTGATATTCCTGTGACGTACTAGGCGTGTTGGTATTTCCCTCCTGAAATGGGGGGGGGGGTGCCACACCCTATCCACCACTTTGGGATCACCCTTTACCTTTGCTATACCCCGGTAGTGTTTTTTGATGGGGGGGGGGGCATGAAACGGAACATAAATGTCAATTGGCAATTACATTAACTCATTTGACACCGGAAAATGGGGTTTTAGTAGGGCGAAAAGAATAGAAGAGAGCGGTAACAACCCCCCCCCCCTTTCGGAAGACGAGGGTTAATTAATCTATAATTTATACATTTAATTGGGTATAAAGTATGACTTATCACACTCATAATTCAGATGAAACAGAGAATGGAATCAGTTCGACATGGTATCGGCTATCAAACAGCCACAACGGTAAACAAATTCAACATAACCGGTTAAAATATTACAATTTGGTGGGTTTTCGAGGTAGAATTCCACGTATGCGCGCGCTTGGGCACCAGTTCAGAAGTTATACTTTGTTACAAGGTACATTGAACTTTCATAACACCGTTTCTCAAGAGTCGGAAGTGATCGGAACATTTTTATATTATTTTCACACGATTTTTAACAATTACGGGTCACAAAATCACCCAAAATGCAGTCGTAGCTCCACAAAGGAATGACGGATTTTGATGGGGTTTTCGGTATTTTTTGAACAAAATTCTCCTCTATTTGGTGACAACAACTTGCCAAAAAAAAGATGGAAATTGAATGTACTATGCACTTTCCAAAACCCCCTACAGTCAGGGGTCACAACATCCGGTCAAATTACAAAGTTTTGTGGACAGCTTTTCCCGTAGTCACTGCATCGATCGCGGCAAAGAGATATAGATCACAGACGGCTTCGCTGTATGCACATGAATACACATCGAGTGCCTAGCTTTTGTCGAGATGAATGGGTAATCGAATTAGATAACTGGTGGTTTTCGCGTTGTTTGTCCTTCTCTCTATTATATCCACGGTATAACTTGTATAACAGTTTGAGTATAATGCTCAAGTGAATTACTAAGTTGAACTTTTTCAAATATACATATATGAGACCTTCTATTTAACCTGTATTTGCCTTAATGTTTTAATATTGTATTGATTTATCTTGTTCTTTTGATCTTGTTATCTTGATCTCGTGTTTGCGTGTTCTGATGTGATTGTTGATTATCAGTATTTGAAGCTTGATACATGGATGGGTGATGAACTTTGTCATCAGTGTAAGCTAGTGTATGATGTGTATAATTATAATTATTAATTTATCAATATATCTTTTGAAGCTGTGTTTTTTGTAGATGTGTGTTTTCTATGTGTATTGTTTTATATTGTTTGATACGTGGGTGGGTGATGATCTGGTTCATCAGTGTATGGTGTGTATCTTTTTATAACTGTTGTAATTTGAATTTATTGAAATAAAGTTTTAATATTGCGTCGTATATTGATATGTTTAATATTTTTATCTTAGTGACACGATATGACACAATTGTGTTGAGTTGGCGTTAAATTTTAATACTCACTCACTCCTTGGTGTAAGACCTTACTGAAAGAAATCAGTCAAACCTGTAGGAATAAAGCCTTAAACCCCATTCAACTCTATTCAGTTCTATGCAGATTTATATTGATTATTTCGTGCTGAAATTACACGAAAGAGTAACCTAAATGTTGCCCATGGATGTCGGCATGTTCTGACATGGTGACATTTGTTCGAGTGTGCAGGTGTAGGTGAGGTGATATGGGTAGAAATCGTCAATGCATATAGTTAATAATCGGATAATGTTCCTTGGAAAATCATCCATTAGTCAAATATCTACGGATGAAAGCCGTGACTACTTCTTGAACAGAACTCGCTCTTACATTTGCTATTTGCGTGGAGATCCGCGAACTTGCAACAATATAAATGAAATGGAAGCATTTACACAACAGTTCGACAAGTGATGACTGTATTGTTACGTAACACCCTCATTTATTCCACTGCCAGTTCAAGGCTCTATCAGCCAATCAGGAGGTCACGCCAACATGCGTTATTTTCTTGTACACGAGAAGACAATACAATCGCTGTGACCTCAATAACTGGTCGAAAACGCTAAAAAAAAAAAAAAAAAAAAATACATGGATGGGTAATGAACTTTGTCATCAGTGTATGATGTGTATAATTATAATTATTAATTTATCAATATATCTTTTGAAGCTGTGTTTTTTGTAGATGTGTGTTTTCTATGTGTATTGTTTTATATTGTTTGATACGTGGGTGGGTGATGATCTGGTTCATCAGTGTATGGTGTGTATCTTTTTATAACTGTTGTAATTTGAATTTATTGAAATAAAGTTTTAATATTGCGTCGTATATTGATATGTTTAATATTTTTATCTTAGTGACACGATATGACACAATTGTGTTGAGTTGGCGTTAAATTTTAATACTCACTCACTCCTTGGTGTAAGACAACAGCAGCCCGGAAGTCAGCCCCCATAATCCTTTGCGCGCAAACCATATTATCGACTGGTGAAGTTCGTGTTGACCCCATTTCTTAGTTTGTCACCGTGGAGGTAACTTACAGTCAAGTGTACACACAACCTAGCCTACGCTACGCTACAGAGTAGTGTCATGAACAGTACGTCACGAAATCAATGTTAAGTACTGCACCTGAATTTGAAATTATCAAGACCCTTTTTATTCAAGTCCAAAAGAAAACAAACATAAAAGTCCGATATGCCAAGACACGATGGTACAAATCATACATCCATGCCTAGACTCAGTCACCTTCCCCGGTTACCGTCCATTCTCATGCAGTTTTTTTATCGAGTTCTTACCAAATGTGCCAACAAATAGTTTTACAAATAAAGTAAAGTGCTGATAGATTCACTGAAACTTGTAATTACTAGAAATTTAACTTTAGGGTAGGGAATCATGTGCCGAAAGTAATTACGAAAATACGATTCGAATTGTCAACAACAAAGCTGATACCGTTTGTGCTAGTCATGTAATTAGTCTCATATTACGTGTCGTTGTTTTAAGCATGCCACTAGCGGACGTTGCACCAATTCCTATTCGCTCAATCATACGTTATAAATGCCCAACAGTGGTACCCCCCCAAGGGGGCCCCCCCCCCCCCCCCCCACAGTTGGTTTTTTTGGCTTGGTTTCAAGAATTTCTCAAGATGAGTAATAAATATGGAAAATACTCTTAAAACAAAATTAAAAAATTTGGCCATAGCATCCGAAATCATTTCTTGATCGTTCATAAACTATCCGTTAGAAATTGAGGCCGCTAGACTTAAGCGCAGCTCTCGATAATCTACAAGGAACGTTTGTTGTGTGGAAGTATGATTACGTGTTATTGCTATGAGAGGTTCCCGGCGGCACGGAAAAACGAACTTGTAGGCGAAAAGGTACTTGGGAAGGTCTTCTGAGCCGCTGTTGTGTAAGACCTTACTGAAAGAAATCAGTCAAACCTGTAGGAATAAAGCCTAAAACCCCATTCAACTCTATTCAGTTCTATGCAGATTTATATTGATTATTTCGTGCTTAAATTACACGAAAGAGTAACCTAAATGTTGCCCATGGATGTCGGCATGTTCTGACATGGTGACATTTGTTCGAGTGTGCAGGTGTAGGTGAGGTGATATGGGTAGAAATCGTCAATGCATATAGTTAATAATCGGATAATGTTCCTTGGAAAATCATCCATTAGTCAAATATCTACGGATGAAAGCCGTGACTACTTCTTGAACAGAACTCGCTCTTACATTTGCTATTTGCGTGGAGATCCGCGAACTTGCAACAATATAAATGAAATGGAAGCATTTACACAACAGTTCGACAAGTGATGACTGTATTGTTACGTAACACCCTCATTTATTCCACTGCCAGTTCAAGGCTCTATCAGCCAATCAGGAGGTCACGCCAACATGCGTTATTTTCTTGTACACGAGAAGACAATACAATCGCTGTGACCTCAATAACTGGTCGAAAAACGCTCTGGAAAATGTCCTGATTTGAGGTCCAAAATACCTGTACATTATAAAATCATGTATTATTATTGCGGAATGTCAACTACATATGTATGTTGGTCTAATATGACGTGAAAGGGTGTTTGGGGGTTAAAAACAACGAATTAAAAGCGACGAATTTTAAGTTTTGAAAAAGCGTGGTCTCTGAAGTTATAGAAATCCCACCAAATTTTAAAGCATCCCAAATCACTAATTGAATTGTGTGCTACAAAAAAGTCTGTGTACGTGTTACTATATCTCTTTTAAGAAAGCGAAGACCACGGAAAATGTATAACCTTACATTTACTAGCATCACGGAATTGAATTCTCATATGCTATAACACGGGCCTGATTTCCACCGATTTGAACTGCAGACGTGTGCAGGGATTGTGGACAATGACAAGGTCGTTTGCCTATTGTATTTGTGAAAGCCCATGTAAAATGATCCTGTCCAACAATTTTTAGTGTGAACAATAGTACTTGGGTGACCTGCGAACTAACTGCTATAACAGGGGACTGTAGTGAAAGAGTACTTTAGGCAATGATAATCCATAAAATTGATAGAAGCACTTGCCGACCCCCCTTAATGGACCCCAGCTTGGGTTTCAAGGTAATACAGGGGTCCAAATTTTAAAATGCTTCAATCATGTTGAAAAGCACATGGCAGTCTTTCTCAGATTACAAGGATTCTAAACAATTATGGTTTACACTATCTATGGCTTATAGTTTCGGATTTATGGGGTAAAAACTGTAAAAATGGTGACAAAAATTTGGTGTGGACATGGGTCAAAAGCTAAAAGTTGCTTTGATTCAGGTAATATGTGGTGTCAATTGTTTCCCTAGCTTAAAGGATGGAAATAAGGAATAGCGTGCCTTAACTGTTATGCTTAGCTTCACGTTATCCAACAAAATAGATCACAGGTCAATAAAATCCTATAGCTGCCAATAACAACTTTATTCGCCATTTTGGTTAATAACCAAACACGTAAGTCACAACTTTTCTTATATAGCATTGTATGAGCCGAACCAACAATTTGAACCCCGTTTTGCAAAAAATGTAGCAACTGTTAATTTTTGACCCCTGTACAAACCAAAATTGACTTTTACACCATTTTTACAGTTTTTACCCCATACTTCCAAAACTATAAGCCATAGTCAGTATCAACTATACCTTTTTGGAATTGTTGTAACCAGACCAACATTATGGTGTGTTATTCAACACAATCGGAACATTTTAAAATTTGTACCCCTGTGTAACCTTGAAATCCAAGCTGGGGGAATGAAAGGGGTGTGGCAAATATCAATATTTGTTTGATTATCGATGCATAAAGTATACTTGTGTACCAAAATTCACAAATTTATACAGATTTGCACACTAACATCTGTGAACTACAGTTCCCCACTACTGCCTAACGGTGAACAAGAGTGAATATCAAATAGGTTTGGTTGTTTCAGTCACTATTATTTCGGGGCGCAAGTCGCTAGGAACTGTCGATTGAGGTATCAGAAAAGGCTTCATGCTCATTGTAGAGTTTGCAAATTATCGTCAGTTGAGCAAACAGGCACAATACATATAACCGGGTACGAATCTCAACTTGTTTTTGCTCGATACGAATGATGCCTGTAAGTTTCCTTCATCGTGAATGATGACGTCGCACCCCCCCCCCCCCCATGCATGCTTTCGAATCTAGATTGCTTCCCAGAGCCATCTGGTTTGTTTACATGAGTCTTTGTGTATGACTTTGGCTTTATCCAAGGGGAGTTTCCATAACCTAACTTATCTGACACACTTTTTTGACACACTTATGAATTCGGAAACCTTAACGAAAAAAAACATGTGCTTTTCGCGAAGGGTTTCCAAATTCATAAGTGTGTCAGATGGGTCAGGTTGCGGAAATTCCCTTATCCAAGTCTATTATGTGGTTTTGTTGGGCTACGTGGTCTGTTATGGCAGATGTCTGAGGAAGTATTCCTACTGGGAAACGTCTTAACCAAGTAATTGAACTAGATTTGTTGAACAAAATCTACTCTCATATCCCAAACTTCCTTGGAGGAAAATCTGACGCTCGTCGCAATAAAGAGAGATAGCGTTATTTTTCGTGTTATATCTAGGGCCAATTTCCCCCTAAAATAAGGTAGGGTCCGCTCCGTAATTTTTTTCAAAAGTGCCAATTATTAAATACAGTTAAGGGACGTTAGTGATGTACAACATGAACAATATAAACCATCGAAGAACACAATTTAAAAAGTTATTTGATATTCAATCATTAGGAATAAAATGGCTACAGAGAAAATGTTAATTAGTTTCTTTTAGACCTATCATTTTTCATTTATCTCAAATTATCATATTTTTCTCTAAGACATCAATTATTCTTATCCTTACAACAAACATTTTTTAAATTACGTAGAAATTGTATTTACTTTGACACAGCCCTAACGTTTTGGGTAAAATAACATTTTGATCTTTTTTTCGAAATATTATAGGTCAGCTTTGAATTGTTCGAATGAAAAACCCTTGCAACCGCTAACCAACTCGCTTGATAAATCGGCCGTAGGAGACAATTTCAGAACAATAAAAATATTAATAAGCCGTTTCAGGTCCTTCCGTCGACTGGTCTGTATGTTTTCTGTGATCAATGATTCATCCTGAAGGGCGATCACAACGGCAGTCATGGTCAAGCAGATATCATGTACTTTCCTTTTTTGTATTTTATTTTTTATATATGTATTTTATTCCTGGTTGACAGATATGAATTGTATTTAACGATATCGCATTCTATTATAGTATTGTCCTGGACATTTCCTTTTAGTAAATTTCATACCTGTAAAAGCATATCTGTACGACGATTAGAATAGCATTATTTACTTGATACGTGAAATGTTTTACGCGAGGGATTTGTTTTTTTTTTCGTATTTAATGGATTTCTCAATTACTTTTAAAAGCTTTCATTCCGTCTTCATTTCTGCAATATCGAAATTGAGTTAAATTTATAATACTTAATATATTAATAGCCACGTAGAGCGTAAATTGGACGCTTTATGTTCGCTTGTTATCGTGGTCTATCACAAACGAACCAATTCTATGCATCCGTATAGATTCAACTCTAAGGTGCTTTACGGCATCAAGCCGAAGGCCGCACTCCCCAATTTTGCAAAATCCTCACTTTTTACTCGCTTTTTCGATAAATAGGTCCAACATTTAGGGGGAAATTGAAAAGTTCACTTTTTGGTCATGAATTTTTCAAAATTCCAAAAGAAGACCATCGTTTAGGAGTTTAGATCTACAGAAAAAAACGCGCAAGCGCAAATATTTTCCGCCAATGGTCCACTTTTATTCGGAGAATCCCCCACCCAATGATCCTGCATCATGATATTTTAAGAGAACTGGACACACCACCTAGACATTTACTTACTTCGGTCTTTATGTTTTCTACTTTGAGGAAAGAAACCATTCAGAAGTCTTTTTCTAGTAGAACTTAGTCCTGGACTAAGATTTTGTTTAATGCATGTGAATGAGGGTCAAGGAGTTCGACAGGATTCTCCCAATAATAACCTAAGAACGAGTTTGCCAAGTATAGGAAACTTTAGCTAATTTATGAATATTCAAAATGATACCAGTAATTATCTTGTTTCACTTTTCAGGTATCAAGGAAGAAGTTGAAAACACCAACATCAGCGGGGAAGACAACTACATTGAGGAGAAGAAACTCGTTGAATGTAAGTAGATGTACCGTGACAATTAATGATTCTTCAAGAGTAAGTGCACCAACTGTGACTATGCTAAACCTGACAAAGCCTTTGGCTAAGCCTAATAAGACTAAACCCAGAGGGGTGTTTTGAGTCAATCCCACAATGCACCAGTTTTGGGAAATTTCACCTCAATGGGGTCATGTGATCACATAAAAATCCTATTCTTAACACATAAAAACACTGTCTTTAACACTCATTTTAGCCCACAAAGCATTAGTACTTAGGGAATTTTGTGCATGATTATGAAATGTCTTGTGGTTCTTAAACCTTTGGAACACCTTTTATCCCTAAGTACTGGCATGTGTTTAGTACAGTATGGTATAGGCACATTGCTATGCATCATGGGATTGATTCAAAACACCCTCTGGACTAAACCCGCTGTAGTGCCCTCTACAAGGAAAAGTAAGGGAATAAGCTCCAGCACAATTAACATAGGGACTTGAAATGTTAAACCCTGAAGAAACAGGGCACCGCGAGATGTTACTTGAGGAGTCCAGAAAATTTAACATTGATATCCTTGAACTTGCAACATTGTGAACATGGATAAGTACACCATCCTTCCATCGAACAGGAAAGAAGGGGATCAGCAGAGAAGGTTTTGGCATACTCATTTTCCAACCACTACTACACTGTCTAGAGAGTTTTGAATCTGTCTATCCAGGATTCTTATAGCTATTTGTTAAAAGACTGCGCACCCTCAACATTATTCTAGATTATTCCCCAACGTCTGTCCAAAGTGATGAGGATCAAGATACGTTCTATGATGCCCTACAGTTTAATATCAATAGTATCTAGAGGAAAGAAGCTCTGATATATATTCAAATTAGGTCTATATTAATTAATGGTTTTGATCTATCAATCTGTCATAAAATTAATGTTTTTCATTCCTTTAACTGCAATACCCTGTTCATTTTCATCTCATTCATCAATTCTGGTTCACGACGGATATCATGTTCCCTTGCCTCTGATCTTGTTAAAACAATTGACAATGTTCTCGTCTTGTCTTTTCCTATGTGTTTGTCTTGTCATGCCCTGTCTCGTCCCGTTCCGTCCTGTCCCGTCCTGTCCAATAATTTAAATATTATGGTGGGGTCATGCTCAAAGTCCCCCGGACTTATTATGGCCTCTCCTGCATTTCAGTTCATGCCATTACAATACTCTGTACATTTTATTCATTAAAGATGTAATTATTTATTTCTTAAATATCTTTAAATATATAATATATATATCATTATGAAATGTACTGACTGAATGAAAATGCTAATAAAAACTTATTTAAACTTGAATTTGATTTTCATGGGAGACTTTAATGTCAAAATTGATAAAAAAAACTGTCCTCTTTGGAATCCTACAATTGGATGATTTTGCATAGGTGAAGTAAATAGCCGGGTAGAGAAACTGCTTGAATGATGCACACTTCACAAGTTGGCAATATGCAACAGCTTCTTGATCCAGTACAAAAAAATTAGAAAGTATACCTGGATATCACCATGTGGCCGACTTCATAATAGTATATACATTAGGAAAACTTGAGAACGATGCTTAACTGCCGAACATACTATTCTGCAGATATTGGGGTCAGATCCCAATCTACTCCTAGCCACAAGTTGACAATATGCAACAGCTTCTTCATCCAGTACAAAGAAATTAGAAAGTATACCTGGATATCACCTTGTGGACGATGCTTAACTGCCGAACATACTATTCTGCAGATATTGGGTCAGACCCCAATCTAGTCCTAGCCAAGTTATCTCTGCAAACAGCAAAAGGTAAAAAAGTCAGAACTCTTTCCATCGGCTACTGGACCCATATGTTGCGAGGGAATTTGAAGCCAAGATTGGAGAGGCCTTCGCACCACTGCTTGACACCAGCCTCGGTCAGCATTCATAGACACCGCCAATCGTATTACAGAGGAAAATGTTGGCTTCAAGAAGTCAAAGCATGTCAGAGGTTTACCAGAGGAGGTTAGAGTAGCATGTGATCATAGAAGAACAGCAAGGGTGGCCATGCTCAGTAATCCAGCTTCAGTTACAGAGCCAAAGCTAAATAAGGATATCAAGGGGAGCGTCAAGCAATGGAAGAGAAAACTACTTGAAACCAGTTATGAACTCTTCAAACGAGTTTACAAAACTGGCTGAAGTGAAAGAAGCAAATCCACCTGTAGTCAAAGACAAGCATTGCAATCTCAAAACAGCTGATGTCATGAAATGGTGGCGAGACTACTTTGACAAACACCTCAACACAGAGTTCCCCAGAGACATGGATTCAGGCCTGGATTCAATACCACCATCCACCAACAGTGCTTCACCCAGACAACTTTTCACGATGAATGAACTTGAGGAAGCAGAAGAAAGGTAAAAGGAACAAGACTCGTGGATTGGATGGAATCGCGGCTGACACCCTTAATTCTGGTGGAAGTCCATTGAAGCAATTGAGGGTCATCAACAAAGCATGGAATCGTCGAGGAAAAGTGCCGGAGGATTGGAGTGTTGGAGTAATCACCCCAGTTTTTTCTCTTATAAATATATTCAGGAGGGGTTATTGAGTCCATCCCAGAATGCATCAGTTATGGAAAATTTTATTTCAATGAGGTAATGTGATCTCACAAAATTCCTATTCTTGACACACAAAAAAACCCTGATTTTTACACTCATTTTAGCCCACGAAGCACTTAAGTACTTAGGTAATTTTAGCATGATCATGAACTCCCTTGTGGTTCTTAAAATTCCTGACCACTTTTACTTTTTAAACCTAAGTACTGATAGGCACATTTCATTGCATTATGATACACCCTCTGCATACTCGTGCATATACTATAAAATATGTTATTGGAAATATCGTGGGTGGAAGACCTCAGCTGACGAGTGTAATTACATAAACTGTACATAATGACTGACACGATTAAATACGACCATGAGGAAAAACAAACAAATCAGGAAAGTTGGTCAAACTTACAAGTTGCAATAATTGCTTAAATTCGGTTTCATTCATTTTCGTGATTTTTTTTAAAAAAAAGTAAAATGTGGAAAACTTACACTTGAATATCGAATTATAATACTGTTAAGGAAGCAATGTATATGTGTGTGTGCGTTCTGGATCGGAAAATGACATCGCATCGGGAAAACATCGGGGGAAAAGAGTAAGAAATCTCTCGACATTTTATACGCTTGCATGACTACGCACTATATTTATTTTAAACACGCTGAAGTGCAATGTTGGAAAAGCACCTCCGAAAGGTCGATCTGTAATTAACAACATGATTTTAAAACAATGTCCTGATAGGATTACTGCGTATATATCGCACATATCCTTATTTTCCAATATTTTTGCAATTTAAAATTGTTAAAGTGGGACCTTGGTCAATCGGATTTTAAGCGGTTTTAAGGGTCATATGCAAGGGCAGTTGTGTAAAAACGAAGACTACTTCGTGTTTTTTTTTGTGTGTGTGTGTGTGTGTGTTTGTTTGATTGGTCGGTTTGTTTGTTTGTTTGTTTGTTTTTTTGTTACATCGGGCTTTTTTCGATTTGCTTTTTCATAGAGCTCGCTGTTATTTTTTAAACGAATTGTACCTTAAAAACACAGTTGGTGACTTCAATTTTTTTTAAATTTGTAACATAAGCCTTTGTAAAGAGACAGACACATTGTGGAGAGAGTGCGCTTCTGCATATTTGCATATATGTGTTAGCTCTAACCTGGAATGATAAGGTGCAAATCACCACATCTATGTGTAAACGGAATGATTAGCCGTAAACCCACTCCGGAGTGTTTTTATTCAGTACACCTTATTAAAGGCTGACTCAGAGATTTCCCACGCCCTAAATTTGCTAGCAAATCTTCTTTTTTTTTTTGCATGTACATAATGCTTGTCTACATACTAATCACAAATAAATAAATAAAATGTGCAGATTTTACATTTATTCCGCGGTACCTAACAAATCAGATTGCTTTATGACTGTCATACTTAGATTGTGATATTCCCCTAATAGCCAGAATTTCGCTTGGGTCGATGAGGCAATTGAGATTAAGTCTTGGCCAGGGACACAAACACGTTGACCACAGCAGAGCCCGAACTTACAATGGTCTTAGGTCATGAGTCCTGCGCTTTATTTATTGCGCCACACGTGCTAGTTAGCTAAGCTGGTTAACTAAGCTCCAGTGTTTACGGATAATAATGAAACAACAGGAAAAAGTTTAAAAAAAGGAAAAGGGCCGCTGTTACCATGGCAACGGTAGACGTGCCGTTTTCGTAACATGTATTTGTATTGCAATTTTAAAAAACAATTACATTGGTAAGAGTGCTATGTGCAAACAGTGCAGCACAAAAAAAATAGTTCTTAACTGTACTGTATTGCCCTTAAACCACAAGAAAATACTTATCAGAGTTAAAGGTGCAACAAGAGATTTTGAGACACCCAAATATTGTGTCATTATATTAATTTCATATAGATTAAGCCCTAAATAGAATAGCTACCTTGTGTTAGCACAGAAATGTCTTAAAAGAGAGAAAAAAGGTGATTTTGATTTCCTGATATTTCAATGTAAAACATAGGCTGAATTTTGTATTTGCTCCTATACGAAATTAGAAATTTCACAATTTTTGTACCAAAGAAACATTTCTCAGCTTAGTCCTTTCAGATTGGGATATTGTTTATGGAAAGCTTTACATCAGGGCAAAAATTATTACTTTTGATATTTTAAGTGACACCCGATATGTGAAATCTCTTGTTGCACCTTTAAAGCGGCACAAGTACAATTTCAACAAAATATGGAATTTTGCAATTTTAAAAACAATCCTGAGGGCATACTATTTAAAATGTGCCATTGTCTCTTTAATTCCTTTGCGTGTACGACCTTTATTCTTATAATACCAATGAGTATGAGTTCATGTAATAAGCAATTTTAACACATTGGTAATAAAAACAATTACAGTGCGACATGAGGATATAAGAATTGAATGCTTAAATTTTGTGGACTATTATTATGATGATAACTTACTTTGAATAATTGTCGACGTTGTACTAAGTGAGTCACAAATACCCTACAGACTCTCTTCTATTCAAATACCGAACTATTCTAAACATTAAAGACGAGATTACAAGGGATTTACTTTGGATAAACATAAACGGTCTTTGTTTTTAATTATTGAAAACAAGATAATCCTTGTGACAAACGTTTACTGAACTAAAGTTAAAATTTTACCCTAAAAAAAAAAAAAAAAAAAACGAACTTACAATGGTCTTAGGATCATGAGTCCTGCGCTTTATTTATTGCGCCACACGTGCTAGTTAGCTAAGCTGGTTAACTAAGCTCCAGTGTTTACGGATAATAATGAAACAACAGGAAAAGGTTAAAAAAGGAAAAGGGCCGCTGTTACCATGGCAACGGTAGACGTGCCGTTTTCGTAACATGTATTTGTATTGCAATTTTAAAAAACAATTACATTGGTAAGAGTGCTATGTGCAAACAGTGCAGCACAAAAAAAATAGTTCTTAACTGTATTGCCCTTAAACCACAAGAAAATACTTATCAGAGTTAAAGCGCCACAAGTACAATTTCAACAAAATATGGAATTTTGCAATTTTAAAAACAATCCTGAGGGCATACTATTTAAAATGTGCCATTGTCTCTTTAATTCCTTTGCGTGTACGACCTTTATTCTTATAATACCAATGAGTATGAGTTCATGTAATAAGCAATTTTAACACATTGGTAATAAAAACAATTACAGTGCGACATGAGGATATAAGAATTGAATGCTTAAATTTTGTGGACTATTATTATGATGATAACTTACTTTGAATAATTGTCGACGTTGTACTAAGTGAGTCACAAATACCCTACAGACTCTCTTCTATTCAAATACCGAACTATTCTAAACATTAAAGACGAGATTACAAGGGATTTACTTTGGATAAACATAAACGGTCTTTGTTTTTAATTATTGAAAACAAGATAATCCTTGTGACAAACGTTTACTGAACTAAAGTTAAAATTTTACCCTGAAGTCTTGTTTGTTTGTTTTATTTTTAGTTTGGTTTTATTTTTGTTACACAATGGAAAAAGTCGCCTTTTCGGGGTTTTTTTACATAGAGCTCTTTGTTAATTTCTCCAAAAATACACTTTTTAAACGACTTGCACGTTGAAAACACAATTAGTGACTTCAAAGTTTTAAATTTGTAATATAAACCGTTGAATAAGACACAGACACGCTTTGAAGAGAGTACACTTCGAAAACGATCAACACTCTATGGTTAACATTTACAAAACTATCCAAACAAGACTCTCTTCTAAACATTTACAAAACTATTCTAAACATGAAAGATGAGATTATCATTGCATAGGCTTAGGAAGATTGGAGGCCCACTTGAAAGGTGATGGATGCTGGAGACTTCCGCGAAGGGGAAAGTGCGGGAGGCGAGAAGCTTTGGAATGTAATGTTTTGGTAAAAAGTGTTAAGCTTATTGGGGGTTCAAGGGCATTCGAGCCCCTAAAATTATTGGGGGCCAGCCCCAAGCCTCCCCCGGCTTCCTAAGAGTATGTATGGATTAACTTGGGATAAACATAAAAAGGTCTTTGTTTCATGACCATCTACAATGATCTCCAATTATTGAAAGCAACGCATTACAGATAATCATTGTGACTAAAACTCGAAATTTAGAATTTTATTATGAAAAAAAAATATGCTGATGACTTTCTAAGAAGAATTTAATATAACTCACCTGTGTGATGCAACGGCTCCAATGACCATCATGTTACCAATGCTCCCAACCACAAGAATAGAACATGTCAAGATAAGGTAAGCCTGGTCTAGCGATGTCCAATGATCTTCGTCTTCATCCTCTGATACAACCAAATTTTGGTTTCTCGTAGTTAAAGGTTCTTGTGTTGTTTCAAACCAAACTGTTGAGTGTGAACCATTTAATGTTGACATAGTATTATCCACTGACATGTTGCCGTCCATACTGCTACGCTGCGTCTACTTAAAATGACTCTTATCGACGTTCAAAATAGTGCGTGATTGAAAAATCACCTTATCTTTCTTTCTGCTTAATTCCAAATCTCCTAAATTTATAACATGTCCGTGTTTAATATTTACGATATAGGTCGATCCTCATTAATAAGTTAGTGTGATGCTTCCAAGTTGACGTCACATACGCGAGCAATATCATTTGCATGACTCCACGACACTTGAACGTCTACAATTACCACAGATTCTTTTATGGAACAGACCTGGGGCGGTTATGATCGTTGTGTTGCTCTTGCAATCGTTAAATGTTCGTCCTTATTATCAAGTGCGAGGATGCATCCTAGCTGATTTTGATTCGCCTGCAGTTAATAACAATTGAGAGGTTTCGATTGGGGTTTTGAGCATGTTGAAACAAGATGACAACTTAAACGTTAAACGTAATAGGCGTCTATTAGACTATGGTACTCGCATTGTGATGATATGAACAAATATTTTGCCTCAACAGTGTCATTAAAACATAAAATTAACAAGAAGCTCGAGAAAAAGTTAACTTTTTATCTGAATGGGTCAGGCTAATAAAGATATAAGGTACGCTATGAAAAGCCATGACAAAGGGAAGTAATGACCAGATAATTTGCCCATTTCTGATAATTTTATGAAAGGGCAGTCTAGGTTTGTGTATAATTTTAAAGCGGCAAATTCTGATGCAGTAAGATTTGAATTAGAGAATACTGATTTCAATGATGTATTATGCTGCAGATGATGTCAATTCATCTTGGCATAATTTCTGTAGAATTTTCGCAAATATGGATGTGTATGTTCCGAAAGTAAAATTAAGGATGTTTCGGCCCCTGCATGGATCGATGTTGAAGTTAAGCATTACCAAAACAAAAAAGCATCAGTCTGGAGGCGTGCAAAAAAATCAAATAATCCTCATCATTGGGCAAAATTTCGGAGAATGCGCAACCAATTTAAAAATTTACTTTCTGCAAAATACAATGATTTTATTAATGGCTTTGTTGCTACTATTGTTGAAAATCCTAAGAGATTTTGGTCTTTTTTTAGATCCAAAATACGGACCAAATCTCTTCCAAAGGTACTTTACAGTGGCGAGGTTTCAGCAACTACGGCCAAGGACAAGCCTACACTTTTAACAACTATTTTATTCTTTATTTACCAAGCCTCATGATCATCTTCAGCTGCCAAATATTTCAATTTTTCAGCATCAGTCTTTGGACAGGATACATATCTCTGAGAATAACATTCTGGATATTTTACAAAATCTGAATGTATCCAAAGCTACTGGCCCAGATGGACTTTCGCCTAGAGTTCTGAAAGAGTGTGCTCATCAGGTAACATCACCTCTGTGCTATATATTCAATATGTCACTAGCTCTGGTATCCTGCCCGAGGATTGGTTAAAGGCTAATTTTATCCCGGTGTATAAACAATCTGACAGGCAGCAAGTTGATGGGAAAATTATGGAACGAGCTATTTTCAATTAGTTTTCCCATCAATTAAAGATCAATTGTATCATTTACAACATGGATTCGTTAAAGGTCGCTCCACCGTTACTCAACTGCTGTCTGTTTTCCGTGACGTTAGTTCTGTGCTGGACAATGCTGGCCAAGTCGAAATGATTTATTTAGATTTTTCTAAGGCTTTTGATAGCGTCTCACATAAACTTCTTATTCATAAGTTACGTTCACATGGGTTTCATTCTGATCTTTTAAATTGGTTTCGGGCTTATTTAACAGAGAGGGAGCAAAGATTTGTTATTGAGGGTTGTAATTCTGATTGGTTACCGGTGTTGTCAGGGGTCCCACAAGGTTCTATTTTGGGCCCAATGCTTTTTCTTCTTTATAAAAATGACATGCCTAGCGTTGCCCGGCATACTTCTATTGCCTTATTTGCAGATGATTCAAAATGTTACAAGTCAATTTCACACATTTCCGATTGTCAGCATCTTCAGAAAGATATCAATGCCCTCTTCGAGTGGAGCAATGTTTGGGATCTTAACTTTCATCCATCTAAATGCCAAATCATTTCTGTTACTAGGCGCCGGAAAGTTATTAATTATTTTTACAAAATGAATGGTATTGCTCTTGAGCGGACAGTAGGGACCTAGGTATTAGTATTTCTTCTTAACTTGTTTGGAATAGTCATATCAGAAACATTGTCACCAAATGTAATCGTAAAATTGGTATGATCAAACGCACCATTGGTTATAACGCCCCTCTCCATGTTTCAGAAACACTTTATACTGCCTTAGTCAGGAGGGAGGCAGAATATGCTAGTTGTCTCTGGTGCGGCACATCTAAATATAATCTTCGGATCTTGGAAGGTGTGCAGCGCAGAGCCACAGAGTTTATTCTGCATTACTCTGACTTAGACTACAAAGAGCGTCTCATCAGGATTAGTACATTGCCTCTCTCTTACAGAAGGGAAATCAATGATTTAACCTTCTTTTTTAAATGTAAATTGGTTCTCTATGACCTTGTTTTAGACCAGTTTGTGGTTTTTAATTCCGTCCCACCACTAGATCATCTACAGACTCTCTGGTTTTGGTTTCTGGGCATTGTAAAACTGAATCTCACAAACAGTTTTATTTAACCACATTGTTTCTATTTGGAATCAGCTCCCTTACAGCATTAGATCTGCCGAATATGTGTTTTCATTCAAACATCAAGTTCATGAATTCTATAAAACCAAATTTGAGAAAGATTTCAATCCATTAGATACATGTTCCTGGACAACATTTTGTCATTGCACAAGCTGTCGTCTCATTTAATTTTCTAACCACTTCGTGTGATTTTCTTTTTGGAGCTTATCTGCCAAAATTATAGTATTCAGGTGGGACGGTCCTAGAGGTGCCTTTGCACCTGTTCGTTCCTGCCATTCACGGGTCTTTTTATCCTTGTTTTTGGTTTATTATTCAAAATTAATGTGCAATATGATATATTTTATATAGTTTTCTATTTTATATTGTATAATGACTGTACCAGTGATAAAATGTAATTAATAAATAAAATAAAATAAATGAAATAAAAAAATTGTCATCATGGTTCATTATCATTGTTTTATCACAAAATAAATGTAATATACATACACAGGCATCAGATAGTCTGTGTACACTGTTAAAGCGGGTGTTAAAACCACGGAATAAAAGTTGGTTGATTAAAAATCGCACAACATTCCATAAAAATACGAGTTGATTAAAAATGGCACTTAACAGTGATTAAAGATTGAAACATGTTTTGGTGATTAAATATATAAACTTTGGTTAAGTTGTGAGACGCCAAGCATGTTTCCTAACCAATAATAGATTAAAAATACACTTCCCGCCAAAAACACGTGTCTGAAATATTCTTCAGTTAAAATTTTCAATTGTGGGTTAAATCTTAAACCGTGTTGGTAAAACCATCTATTTTGCACAATGTTTATTAAAATATTGGTCACTTGGTTTCAATTTCCCTTGTAGTTGAAGGTGGCCATTTGTAGTAGTAGTTGTTTTTCAGTCGCACTCAAAAAGAAAACAGTTTGGAGAGTGCTTAGCATGTACAGTATGATTGGATTGTTTGGATTGCACATAGAAATTGTAATGCTTATATTGACTTCGTTCCATAATGCATGTAGTTGTTCTGAAGTGCAAGTTATTGACGAAATTTCAAATGACGAAAGACAAATGTTAGTTAGGTGCAATTTCCCCTAAAGCATGGCAGGGGTCCGGTCCGTGATTTTTTTTCAAAAATGCATTTAAATGCAGTTAAGGGACGTAAGGGATATATTAGGTATACTTCTTTGAGTATATAAATTATTGCCTTAGCTATACAATCATGATATTTGACAAACATTGGACGTCCACTTCTTCTTATCGTATCCAAACAATATGATCCAGCCAGAGATGGATACAATGTCTGGTTGTTTCTGGTTGAATTCTGCAAGGTCCTTGTCTGTGCATTGTTGCTCTAACAGTGGGCAAACCAAGAGATGAGCCACTGTCTGTTGTGCTGTTCCACAACCACAGGTAGTGTCCTGATCTGCTTCCAGACCATACGGACCTTACAGACTGTTTCAAGTGGTTGGACTTTGTTTAAGAAACTCTCTCTCTGGATTTAAAGTCTGACTCAGAGATTTCGAAATATTATTTTTTTTTTGTGTAAAAATGAAAAATAGTCATCTAGAACTAAAGATAGTAACCTGAAATGCACAATTCCGAAATTTTGAGATGAATCGGATTTTTCGTTTTGATGCAGTAAACATTTATGTGTGTATTACGTCCCATAGGATACTGTGTATAAGAAAAATTCCGGATCCGGAATTTTATAACAAAATTGTGATTTTCTATATGAAGGAATTCGATTTAAGCTTAGCAATTTCACACAGTGATTAGTATATAGACAAGCATTATGTACATGCAAAAAACACGACTTTTTTGGAAATTGGGAGGGCGGGCGGCCCTCCTCAGGAAATCTCTGAGTCGGCCTTTAAGTCGGTTAGCAGCAGGTATTTGTCCGGACATAGGGTGCTTCGCATAGGTACTTGGCAGCTACGCTCTTGCGTGCCACTACACTCCTATATCTGGTGGAGCAATTCAGGATGTATAAGTTTTCCGTTGTATTTGGGCGAAAACATACTGTGATAAGCCGGCAGGAGGCATTTAACGCTTCTTGGCATGGTTTGATCTTTCCTATACATGATACAGGGCAGGCATACCCTGCACATGAATAGCACAGGACAAGTGCCGTCGATCTTAGGGTAAGTGGGCGAGCACCCCATCTTGTGCCAGTGAGTTGTTCAAGATGTTATTGCGTGAACATACTTTATTCTTCGTCTTCTTGATGTGGGTCTTATAAGAGAGAGAGAGAGAGTGTGTGTGTGCGGTCCAATGTAGACAAGGTTATCACAGTGTTCCAGGGGTGTTCCAGACCAGGTTACTTTAAACTGACGTAAATTTGGCTTCACAGTTGCGTAGATGGAAAGCACACACCTGTGTCTTGGATGAATTTGTACGTAGGTGGTTTTCCTCGTAGTAAGGAGTGAGTTCATCCAAAGTTTGAACACCTTGGACTAAATTGATAATATATTCCAATTTTTGGTGAATTAATGTGTAAAAGTGTTCCTCTATACGTTCAACATTATGTACTGGTTTAACGTCAAACCAGTACGGTTGGATATATTAATGTGGCAATGGCACATATTCAACAAAGTATGAAATGTCTTCAATTTGCCCTCAACTGATATGATAGGACCTTGGAAGAATACGGATGTATTTTACACACATGAATATCATACCATAGAACATAATTGGTCGATTCATGGTTTACCATAGCAACACCATCAAAATCTGACTTCACGTTTTTGTACCCCTGAGCGAGTTTTCTTAGAGGGACATTTCGTGATCCACAGCCTGGTCCCAACGACTTACCCCCAAAATTGAGATTTTTATATCCTTTGAACCTTTACCCTTAGTTATGCACGTGTACCCAATTTTACTTGCAAATTCGGTTGCATCTGTAAGAAATTTACAAATTTGTATAGACATAGCCTATTGGAACATGAGATACAAGCATTTGCTCATATCATCAAACCGCAAGATCGGTATCAAGTGAAATTTTGGGAATAAAATGTTCTTCTCGATGATATCTAGTGAACCATAAATAAAACAAAAGGTACTAGAATCACGAAATGCACCTTTAAGCAGCTCTGTTTGTTCTCGTATTTACCTACCCATAGGCTTTTCTCAGTTACCACGGCAACCGGATTGAAATGACAAACTTTTCCGAAAACTAGAAATCATATGCATTGATATACAACACATGCCAATCGAAGTTCAGCATGTAGACGGCTTAATTTTCCCCTCCCTCATTATTTTGTCAGAACGGATGTCCGACGTGCTCAACAGTCTCAAAAATTCTTTTTTCTTTTGTGTTTTTGACTTTTCAATATAAATGTCGTTTATTAAAAAAAACCAGTATCTGCTTTCGTTGCATATTGAACCCTTCAACGTGACGGGGTATTAAAAAGTAGAACTGATTCACTCTACTCATTAATGTTTTTGTATAGCAATTTTTCTAGCTTGTTCATTTACAATTTGTGTTTTTAATAGGAACAACTTCATTCAATTGTTAATTAAAACCCATCGAAGAAATAAAGACCTGTACTATTCGTTCGAACAAGCACTTGGTGTTTTCACATAAAGTGTGATAGGCATTTCATATGAACTATATACAAATAGTGTGAGCCCTCTATTATTAGTACTTTAATATAACCGAGTACCAGACTTTAAAATAGGTTTTGAAGTATATTTATTATATGGAGGACATAAACTGGGGACGCTCCAATTACACATCTATCTATCTATAATATAATATATATATACATATATACTATATATATTATATTCTATATATCTATATCATATTATATATATATATATATATATATAAGATATATATGATTATATATATATAATAATACTTAGAATTATAATAATACTAATGAGACTTATAAAAGCCGCCTTTCCAAGAAGGCAAGGCGCTGACAGGGAAAAAAGGCAAGAATAACAAAGAGCTAGGAAAAAGATGTGACTTAAGATTTACTTTTAAAATGCAGATAACTTCAGACCACGGAGTTTGGGTAGTAATTCGTTCCAACGGCGAGGCCGCAATAGCAATAAGCACGATCCCAGCTTTCTTTTTGGAACGAAGAATACCAAAGGAGATTCGAAGGATCTGAGGAAGTTGTGTAGTGGACGTAATGAGTACAGAGTTGAAAATATGAAGACCCGGTAGCAGGAGATTTGAAATGCACAGCCTTTAAGTCTGAAGGAGTAATTTTGAAATGTATCCTGTATTTGATTGGTAACCAATGGAGTGAACCAGAAGCGAGCGACATGAGGGCGACTAGGTTGTTGAAAATGAGGCTAGCTTATTACTGAAGAACTGGAAGACGTGTAATATTTCTTATCAATACCTACTAAGAGTTGCAATATCTGTCTTGATAAATGAGAGTGCGGACCAATGTGTGTCCTGTCCTCAGTATCCAATTTCACGGATACGAATAAGATTATGAGCCAGCTGCCAGTTTAAAAAGAGAACGATACAAATTGGCATATGTCCGCCCATAGTCATGGAGTGGCATCACAAATATTGTGTTGTAAAATTTACATATACTATATCAAATGTGACAATCAACTTTATAAACAGTTAGACTTCCGTTTGTGTATTTGTTGTGTTGTTTTTTTTTTTTTTACAATTTGGTGTTTTTTAGTTTTTGTGTTTATTTCTTACTTTTTATGGTTTGGATTGTTGGTTTCGATACCACATTTGCCCTTGTGAATACGTGAACAATTAGATGATATCCTTCATCTAAAATGGTGTCTTTTAGCAGAGGACCGTAGTGAAAGGAGTGGGCGCTTCCCGATAAATAGAATTTTTACACACCTCGTCTTTAGGCCATCGTCTCCAAAAATCCTGATGGAAGCACTTGCCACATCCTTTCATGGCCCCAGCTGGATTTCAAGGTTACACCGTGACCAAATTTTAAAAGTTCCAATCAGGTTGAAAGCACTGACCTTTCCCATTACCCAACCGATTCTACAAAAGCTATACAACTGTTAAACAATTCCGTAAATTTACGGAAAACTTTCTTGCAGCAGATTCCCGACAAATTTTAGGTAAATTTAATAGAAATTTCTGTCAATTACCGATTTGGTAAATTTACAGAATTTGTCTCATATTACGGAAAACAATGATTTACAGAATGTTTCCGTAATTTAAATTAACGGAACCAAAAAAGTCCGGAATATGCTGCCAGATATTTTTTGAAATATATTCCGTACTCTTGGTCATTTTTTTAATGTTTTTGTTTTTTTTATTTTTATTGGTTTTCTAAAACATATTTTCCGTAATTTACGGAAAATCTTGTTTTCTTAATTTAACGGAAATTTTTACCAGACTGTGTAGTTCACAACTATCTAGGGCCTCAGTTTCGGAGTATGCGTAATAACGTAAAAATTAGGAAAGTCAATTTTGGGTGTGGACATGGTAAACAGTTCAAATTGCTTTGATTCATGTAACTATGTGGTGCAATTGGTTTTCCTATCTTAAGGATTGCGAATAGTTTTATGCTTAGTTTTCCACGTTTCCCGGCAAAATAAGTCACAGGTCAATATAATCACTAGCTGCCAATAGCTGCCATTTCTCGGTTAATACCTAAACGGTAGAATGTCAAACCATTCCTATATTTTCATTCTATGCTGCACCACGTTTTACGCAGAAGTGGAGTCACCTTTAATTTTGACCCCTGTACAAACCGAAACTGACTTTGTTCACCATTTTTACCGTTGTTACCGTAACTCCAAACCTATCAAGCCATACCTATACCTTTTTGGAATCCTTTCAACAAACAAATATGGAGTGCTTTCCAAACCATTGGAAACTTTTAAACGTTTGACCCCTGTGAACCTTGAAATCCCTGCTGGGGGTCATGAAAGGAGTGTGGCAAGTTCTTCCAGCATTTTTTGATTATCAACGTATAAAGGTACTATGTGTAACCAAAACTCACAATTTTATCCAGTTTGGCACAGTAGGTTCCCCAATCTTTAATTTCTCTATACTGTTCAGGCAAACATTTGGCATCAAGCCAATGGGTATATGGGTTAATCCTGAAAAGTAACTAATAACGTTATAGACAAATACTACAACATTTAGAGGGAAATAGGGCAGACTATTTTCCCAGTTACTGGTACGGGTCCTATCACCCCGAACCCGAAGGGGAGGGTGATAGGCCCGTAGCCAGTACCAAGGGAAATGTGTGCTCTATTTCGCCGTATAAACCATGTAGTATTGTTTATTTACAACCTCACTGTAACTCTGGCGACGAGGTTGTAGGGAAACAGTTTAAATCTATGTCCCTAGTGAATAGCTCGCGCTAATAGGAATCGCCAATAATAATAGCATGATTATTTTCATGAATATTCATGAGGGGTGTAATAAATGCAACATATGGTGTCCAGAGCAGTCCGGTCTAACTATTAAGCATGACTTGTGGAAAGAGCTTTGTTTTACCTTGAACAAATTGAATAATTGCAATTCCCAATTATAGGATAACTGTTGAGTGGCTCTAGTCAACCAATAAAAGTTAAAATCCCTCAAATTGCTGTCAAATTTAGGAACGCACAGCAAAAGCTCAGGTTTTTTTTTTTTTTGACCGAGGATGTTTTTGTGGCCTGGGGGCACTAATAAACGCCATGCGTTTTAAGGGCATCCCACATCTCTTGCATATTGAATATTATTTATATCTAAATCATGTGTGTGTGAGGTAGTGTGTGTGTGTGTGTGTGTGTGTGTGTGTGTGTGTGTGTGTGTGTGTGTGTTGTTACTGATCATGCGGTTATGCCTCAACTGTAACAGTAACTATATCTTGTGACATTGGTCGCCGTGCTGTACATGGTGATAGCGCCCCTGGAGTAACAGGCCCGTTCCGCCGAGGGGAGGTCAAAAATTTGAAATTTAAAGAGAAACAGAGATATTTTATGATGTCCGTGTGATCGAAGATATTTCGTCATAAGGAGTGTTCATTTTTACGCCAAGGAGGGGTATGAGATTTTATCATGTTTTACGACTGTCTTTTTTTAAAGTTATTTGAGTATTAGGGGATGTCACGTACTATTAGTATTATATTAACTCAGTAGGAAGACTCCCCCTTTTTGAATCTTGACATCGTGCTGATTTGTGCTATAAAATAAGTTTCAACACAAGAATATGACCCTAGAAGTTCCCGTATATTTACTTATTTTTCTTAGACCTGTCTATTTTAAACTTACATAACTTACATACACTGTCACGGTTTTTAAACCTTTTTCAAACACATTTCGGCCAGGGTACCAGACCGATCTATTTAAAGTTATTTTAGTGTGTGGAATCTACAGACAGGCCGAGAACCGGTCAATTCAAGATGCTAGGAGAATGGATCATGGGACCGTCCCTTATCTCGCTCCTATGAAGATCTTCCTAAAAGGAATAACTTTACAGAAGGTGAAAACTGTTTTAAACAAAAAAAGCTGGAACATCACAATTACTCCAGACCAATTTTTGGAGTAAGGAACTGTCGTTATTTGATAAAATACTAGCCATGTTATACGTAAATGTGGGATATTCAGATTGTCTTTATCTTTTTAAGCCATTTAACTTTTATATTCTACCTTATGAGAAAGGACAAGACGACTTTAGATACGTTATCTCCTCAAAAATGTTTTGGAAATGGGAAATTTGTGGAGAATGGGAACAAAGCAAAAATAAATACGATACAAAAATAGTCAAATGATTTATACATTTTTTTTTCAAATATATACCCTCGATACTAAAGTGAGATGGTTTCATTTTGACATCGCATAGAATCTGAGGAATTCATATTTGTTTGATATGAGTTTTGAAAGATTCGCGTCTTTGAATCAAGAAACACCTTATATTTAATTTGTCAATGTGATAAACTTTAGAATTGGTTGAGAAAGTAATAAGTGCATAAAGGGATAACTTTAAATCTCACATTGTTTTTAGATAATGAACTTTTTCCTCTTTGGTGTAGAAGGCCCTTCGCCGCTAGTCACCTAACCTACCCCCCGAACTTGGTGATAGGTCCTAGAGGGCGCGACGTACTTCTAGACGGACTATATTTGGTGTAAGTACATTAAATGGGAGTGCCTTAACATCATTTTATACGCTGCAGTTTTTCACTTTATAAATTGAACGATGCAGAAATATCCACTTGATCTTCACACATACCAAAATGCATTCCATGTGTAACACAATAACAAGAAAACACTTCATATATCCTCAATTGGTTGGTTGTTCGGACGCTACTACGGCAAATGGGGTAAATCGTGTTAATGACCTCTTAGATGATAGCGGTATTTTTCTATCGCTGGGAGACTTTAATTAATGAAAATTTATATTCAGAGCACCACCAATTTTTGGAGTAAGGAACTCTCGTTAAAGTGTTTTGCTCGTTTTTTTAATTACCATAGAATATTTACATTACCATATCATTTATTGATTCGATTTTATTGGATTTATTAATGTATTTCTACAATCACGTTTAGTATTTGATTTTTTAAGCATATATTTTCACACTCATTGCTAGTTACGTTGATAGGATTTTTTTTTGTTTTTTTTTTTTTTTTTGGTGGTGGTGTTGCGTTCTTTTATTTACACCATTCATATAAACACACGTCCTGTCCATCACTCTAGCGGGACGTAAACACCACCCTCATCCACTGGAAGGCCAACTCCCCTTTTTAAAAAGGACACGTGCAAAGGTTTTCCCAAGCTTGTGAGTTTTTAATCAGACAAGATTTTTTAAATGTTATTGTAGGGATGTGTTTAAGAGCAAAGATTTTTTCGGCTCGTTTCGATCTTCATCATAGGATCATCCAAGATCACGCACAAAACGTACACAAATAAATTTGGTGGGCGTCGTTTGCAAGGCATGCAAGGGAACGCCCTCAAATGTATAGTGTACCCTGTTTTGAAGGCGACAACTTGTTGTCCTTAAGCAGACGCACATTTCCGCCAATGCCATCTTAAACCTGCGATTCATTGAACCATTAGATATTTCCTCATCTAGAACGCGCCAAAGTACCAACATCCTTATTCGTGCGTGCTCTTCCAGTTGTACTTCCTGACAGTATTCATTCGATATAATCTTCATGTTATTTCACTTAGTTGCATTCCCAATATCGGGAAAGGGCGCATGAACGCCATCAAACAGGGATTTGCAATCAACCCGACATCATAAGAATCATTTAACCCTATTTCTCAGGCAGCAACAAGTGCAACTGACATTTTGATTTCAGTACTAGTTATGTTCTAATGATAGACACGGTCCAATTTGATCCAAATCACGTCCATGATATAATTATAAATCTGTGAAAGCCGCGGATATCAAGAAACGCTTTTAAACGCGGTCTGCAATTTTTTACAATAAAAAATGGTAATTAACGTCGGTTTTGGAGAAAGTAGTTCACTACACTAATTAGATTTCCTATAAGAAACAAATTACTAAGGGGCACACTACTAATCCCTTCTGCATTTTGTGTAAGCTTTTGGTGTAAGCAAAGGTTTAAGCTGCTCAAATCTTTGTGCACATGGAATACTCTGTTACTTTTCAATAAGCAAGAACAAACTTTTTACCGGACACTTCCTTTTTCCCCGGGGGGCACCACTTAACTTCCAAAGAATCCTCAAACCATCAAACAAAGCGAGGCCGACGTGCTAATCTACGACCTCACACCTGCTACTGCCTTGTCTTCGATCTTGTCCAACCAATTACTGTAACGGGGTTGTTGCATGTACAAGCAGGAACACCCGAAGAGGAATGCCGTGACACAGGTTCCGATACTCATGTGAATAATGAGAGGAAATCGGACACTAGCAAAGAACGGTTAATGCAACAATGTCGTTCTGGCAATGTTTATGAGAAGTGTGATTTTGGCTTTGTGTAATATTAAGACCGTCAAGAACACCAAAGACGATTTCAGAACTAACCACTGACATTTTCGCTAATATGAACTTTTGATCTTTTGAAAACAGAACACAAATGTACTAAAGTGTCTACGAATATTTTACAAAATGATATGATAATTATTTAATTGGAGATTTGGTCCAGGGACAGCTTTTCTGTGCTGTTGGTATAAATCGTATACAATGACCCACCACAAGGTTTAATTAATATTAAGCATGCGGCGCCTTTCAATATGATCTACGATGTTGTAAAGAAGTTTCGTTTGTGATAATACACTTGCTCTTTTGACATAATACAAACCAAGTACTTTTGTAATACAATCACAGTCACAACATAGACCTTTACTTGCCCTCCAAATATAGTCGGAATAAATTTTCTGCAATAAAAAAAAATTGAATCCCATAACTCTACCTTCCTCCCTGATGTGTGGGTGTTGTGAATTCGAATTAAGAACGGCGTGGTAAGAGGTTCCACATGCAAAAAAAAAATATCCATCATCGTCAGCCGCCAATAATATTCCCGTTAGGACGAGTGCGACATTTCCGAATATAACTGATAAGGTAAAACTGCTAATTTCCTTTTTTTATCGTAAAGCCTCTGATACCATTCAACAGTTCGTATTGACTTCTGCCTGCTGAATGCACAACTCTATTAGTGGGTGAGCCGGCATTTTGGTCAGTATCACCTGGGGGGCAAAAAGGCATTTATACCAGGGCTACCTCTACTATGACATGCACGAAAATGTAATGATGGCCGTTCTGTAGGGTAGCTTAAGCGAGTATGGGCTCGCAAGAGATGATACAGGGGTCAAAATTCAAAAAGTGGTACCCATGTTTTGAATTGCATCCAATTGTTTCGTAATGATCAAGAGTAAAAAACTTATGTATATGGCTTTTATACCTAATATATAGATTCCTGTCATCTGATTGGTTAAACGTGGAGGCATGATTTCAACTACTTCAAGAATTGACTCAAAAATGGACTATGCCCGGGAGAGCGGGCTCTCATTCATAAACTATGCTCGGGACATCTCTTCCCAGCATAGAGACTGCCGTACGGACTATCCATCCGTATTATAGTGTACATCTATGAAGCTGGTTAAGAGTCTAAGAGGAATAGTAAGCAGACCGTATTTTGGTTACTCGTATGTGGGGTCTGTGCTGTCGTGTAAAGTCTTATCCAAACCGGGGATACAAAAAGAGCAAGGAATGGCTGAATCGCAGAATCAGTAGGCTTCATTACATGGCTTTGAAGTTTTGTTAATGCCTACTTGAACTATCCCTCGATGTTGTTTGAACAGCGATCTGTCATAGCACCATCGCCCGGCGTCACGCTTTGCTTTTTGGAAAATAAAATGCTCGCCCATGGCAATCGGACTCAGGTTTTGAACGGGGTCGCTTGCAACGAATTTTCTACTGTTGATAAGCACCTAGATCAAAGATTTCTGCATAAATCAAAGACAACATGTGTTATAGGTGATTGTAACAGAATTATAAGTTGGAATTATCACATTTAGTCGTGATGTGTGTGATGTTTTCATCGGTTATGAAATGCATGAAGCGGTGATTTCAGTTTGCTGGGAATTCCGGAGCTGGCAAGGAATTGTAACACAATCTTGCCGAACAAAAAATGGCAGAGTCGATTACTGCATCCGTTTTGGACTCCAACAGCACTTCCTCACCACAAGAAGGTTGATTGCTAATATCTTGACAGGTGTTTTTTTTGGAACCCTCCTAATTACACAAATTGTAAAACCATGCATGCACGCCATGACAACATGCCTACAGCTCATGATGAGTTACACATGATATAGGCCTTTGT